>CATOZT010000068.1:15000-25000 GCA_954870665.1 Stratiomys singularior
AAAGAACTCTGAATAGAGAGTTAAAAAGTACGTGAAACTGCTTAGGGGTTAAGCCCGATGAACCTGAATATCTTATATGAAAAATTCATCACTAGAAATTTGTTATTCTATAACATTTGAATAGTGTGCAATTTTTTCATAATAAAGACATTGTTATCTGTTAATGAATATATTATGTATATAATTTTTATCAAAAGGGCCATAGGATAAAGCTTATTAATTATTTATTTTTATAAATATTAATAAAATCCAAAATATCTAATATTGTGGTTACCGGATAAATGATTGACAGATTCAAAGTATAACGCTTACATTTTAAATGTTATAATAATATATATTATATATAATGTGTATTTATTATATGCGTTCATACGATAAACAATGCTATAGATTTAGGATACCTTCGGGACCCGTCTTGAAACACGGACCAAGAAGTCTAACATGTGTGCAAGTCATTGGGTTTGAATTTCATTCATAAAACCTAAAGGCGTAAATAACTTAACTGTTTAATGGGATTATTTTGTATATATTTATATACAAAATCCATCCCAGGGCGTTCCAAAGTTATGTATATTTTATACTAACTGGAGCGTACCTTGAGCATAAATGTTGTGACCCGAAAGATGGTGAACTATACCTGATCAGGTTGAAGTCAGGGGAAACCCTGATGGAAGACCGAAACAGTTCTGACGTGCAAATCGATTGTCAGAATTGGGTATAGGGGCGAAAGACCAATCGAACCATCTAGTAGCTGGTTCCCTCCGAAGTTTCCCTCAGGATAGCTGGTGCAAAGAAATATTATATATAATCTTATCTGGTAAAGCGAATGATTAGAGGCATTAGGGCCGAAACGACCTTAACCTATTCTCAAACTTTAAATGGGTAAGAACCTTATCTTACTTGATGTGAAGATAAAGGTTATGATATATTGTGCCCAGTGGGCCACTTTTGGTAAGCAGAACTGGCGCTGTGGGATGAACCAAACGTAATGTTACGGCGCCTAAATTAACAACTCATACTGATACCATGAAAGGCGTTGCTTGCTTAAAACAGCAGGACGGTGGACATGGAAGTCGTAATCCGCTAAGGAGTGTGTAACAACTCACCTGCCGAAGCAACTAGCCCTTAAAATGGATGGCGCTCAAGTTGTATGCCTATACATTACCGCTAAAACATATGATTTATTATATTAATAATAAATTTTGAAGTTTTAGTGAGTAGGAGGGTGCAATGGTGTGCATAGAAGTGTTTGGCGTGAGCCTGCATGGAGCCGCCATTGGCACAGATCTTGGTGGTAGTAGCAAATAATCGAATGAGACCTTGGAGGACTGAAGTGGAGAAGGGTTTCGTGTGAACAGTGGTTGATCACGAGTTAGTCGGTCCTAAGTTCAAGGCGAAAGCCGAAAAATGTTAAAGTTTATATAACATAAAATTATGATTATAATTTGAACTTGACATTAATTGAACGAAAGGGAATACGGTTCCAATTCCGTAACCTGTTGAGTATACGTTTGTTATTATAAATGGGCTTCAATGCTCATCCTGGCAACAGAAACCACCATAAAGAAGCCGTCGAGAGATATCGAAAGAGTTTTCTTTTCTGTTTTATAGTCGTACTACCATGGAAGTCTTTCGAAGAGAGATATGGTAGATGGACTAGAAGAGCATGGCATTTACTGCTGTGTCGATATTTTCTCCTCGGACCTTGAAAATTTATGGTAGGGCTACGCAAATTTCTCAACAGGCCGTACCGATATCCGCAGCTGGTCTCCAAGGTGAAGAGTCTCTAGTCGATAGAATAATGTAGGTAAGGGAAGTCGGCAAATTAGATCCGTAACTTCGGGATAAGGATTGGCTCTGAAGATTGAGATAGTCGGGCTTGATTGGGAAGTAATATTATGGTTTATGTACTCGTTCTGGGCGATTAAGATATGAGATATTTTTCAAATAAATTATATCTGTTCCCCGGATAGTAGTTTACATGACCAATTACGGAACTTTTTTGCTAATAATTTATTAGAACTTGTTCTAATACAATTTATAACGGCTATCAATTAACAATTAATTCAGAACTGGCACGGACTTGGGGAATCCGACTGTCTAATTAAAACAAAGCATTGTGATGGCCCTAACGGGTGTTGACACAATGTGATTTCTGCCCAGTGCTCTGAATGTCAAAGTGAAGAAATTCAAGTAAGCGCGGGTAAACGGCGGGAGTAACTATGACTCTCTTAACCCAGCCTTGTGGTCAGAACCTAGGTTCTACCACATGACGGTCACAAGCCCGTGTAAATGGGGAGTGGGGTGGTGGTAGTGCATGTGGTAGAAGTCTCTACCCGAGTTTGGCAGAAGGTTGAATCGAGACTTCGGTTCTTCCAAGTGCCTATTTCCGAGCCTACGGGCCCTGCCATTCTCGTAAATATCAAACAAAAAGGAAAGGCTAGAAGGTGCGTATCAGGTGGCTCACCAGATACGTTACCAAACATAGGGCAAAACATGAAAAGTAACAAAGATAAAAATAAAATGCCGGCCGTGGTAACAAGCCACTCGGATAGGCCGGACCTATGGATTGATTCGTCTCAAAGGTACCTCAACGATCTATCCAATAATCGCTCTAGTTCTGTGAACGATAAAGATAAAGCAAAAACGTGCAATGAAAAAGTTTCGAATATGAATTCAACAAATAACATCTCCACAAATACATATTAAATCTTATTACAAACTTTATGTTATACCTTACTAACGTTAAGTTTACTAATGTACTTTTTATGAATGGGGGACAGATTGAATATTATATGAAGTATCAGAAATCGTAATCTGCACGATTAAATTAAGATGCCATGATAAATTCAAGTCAACGATATACTTGCATAAACAAAATTCAAATATAATGCAAACCCAATACACATGAAGAGACAAGATGATGCAGAATGCTGATGTCTATATAGGTGGGATCGGGCTGAAGTCCGTATCCAAACATTTTGATTTTGATAAATTTCAAAGAAAATTTTAAGAGAGCACTACAGCTCGACACAGTCAAGGTGGATGCCGATGGCACCTCCACAGACGAGATGCTATGGTTCACATATGGCTTGGGATACGCTGTGAACCCCCATAAAGGCAAGATGATGCAGAATGCTGATGTCTATATGGGTGGGATCGGGCTGAAGTCCGTATCCAAACATTTTGATTTTGATAAATTTCAAAGAAAATTTTAAGAGAGCACTACAGCTCGACACAGTCAAGGTGGATGCCGATGGCACCTCCACAGACGAGATGCTATGGTTCACATATGGCTTGGGATACGCTGTGAACCCCCATAAAGGCAAGATGATGCAGAATGCTGATGTCTATATGGGTGGGATCGGGCCGAAGTCCGAATCCAAACATTTTTACTTTGATAAATTTCAAAGAAAATTTTAAGAGAGCATTACAGCTCGACACAGTCAAGGTGGATGCCGATGGCACCTCCACAGACGAGATGCTATGGTTCACATACGGCTTGGGATACGCTGTGAACCCCCATAAAGGCAAGATGATGCAGAATGCTGATGTCTATATGGGTGGGATCGGGCCGAAGTCCGAATCCAAACATTTTTACTTTGATAAATTTCAAAGAAAATTTTAAGAGGGCATTACAGCTCGACACAGTCAAAATCGAAACAAAAATCGTACCTCTCATATCGAGGTATCACAAAGATTATACTTCTATAATCAAAATCCACAAAAATCATACCTCTCATATCGAGGTCTCACAAGCATTATGCTTCTATAATCAAAATCCACAAAAATCATACCTCTCATATCGAGGTATCACAAAGATTATACTTCTATAATCAAAATCCACAAAAATCGTACCTCTCATATCGAGGTATCACAAGCATTATGCTTCTATAATCAAAATCCACAAAAATCATACCTCTCATATCGAGGTATCACAAAGATTATACTACTATAATCAAAATCCACAAAAATCATACCTCTCATATCGAGGTCTCACAAAGATTATACTTCTATAATCAAAATCCACAAAAATCATACCTCTCATATCGAGGTCTCACAAAGATTATACTTCTATAATCAAAATTGACAAAAATCATACCTCTCATATCGAGGTCTCACAAAGATTATACTTCTATAATCAAAATCCACAAAAATCATACCTCTCATATCGAGGTCTCACAAGCATTATGCTTCTATAATCAAAATCCACAAAAATCATACCTCTCATATCGAGGTATCACAAAGATTATACTACTATAATCAAAATCCACAAAAATCATACCTCTCATATCGAGGTCTCACAAAGATTATACTTCTATAATCAAAATCCACAAAAATCATACCTCTCATATCGAGGTCTCACAAAGATTATACTTCTATAATCAAAATTGACAAAAATCATACCTCTCATATCGAGGTCTCACAAAGATTATACTTCTATAATCAAAATCCATAACCAAAATCAAAAATCATACCTCTCATATCGAGGTCTCACAAAGATTATACTTCTATAATCAAAATCCACAGAAATCATACCTCTCATATCGAGGTATCACAAAGATTATACTTCTATAATCAAAATCCACAAAAATCATACCTCTCATATCGAGGTCTCAAAAAGATTATACTTCTATAATCAAAATCCACAAAAATCATACCTCTCATATCGAGGTCTCACAAAGATTATACTTCTATAATCAAAATCCACAAAAATCATACCTCTCATATCGAGGTCTCACAAACATTATACTTTCATAATCAAAATCCATGAAAATCATACCTCTCATATCGAGGTCTCAAACCAACATTATACTTTCATAATCAAAATCCATGAAAATCATACCTCTCATATCGAGGTTTCACAAACATTATACTTCTATAATCAAAATCCACGAAAATCACACCTCTCACATCGAGGTCTCAAACCAACATTATACTTTCAGAATCAAAATCCATGAAAATCATACCTCTCATTTCGAGGTCTCACAAACATTATACTTCTATAATCAAAATTGACGAAAATCATACCTCTCATATCGAGGTCTCAAACCAACATTATACTTTCATAATCAAAATCCATGAAAATCATACCTCTCATATCGAGGTCTCACAAACATTATACTTCTATAATCAAAATCCACGAAAATCATACCTCTCATATCGAGGTCTCAAACCAACATTATACTTCTATAATCAAAATCCATGAAAATCATACCTCTCATATCGAGGTCTAACAAACATTATACTTTTATAATCAAACTCCACAAAAATCATACCTCTCATATCGAGGTCTCAAACCAATATTATACTTTCATAATGAAAATCCTAGAAAATCATACCTCTTATATGGGGAGGTATCGGTTATATTATACTTGCATAATACCAACAACAAAAACTTAGGTAAGGCAAAATCTATCAGTGCCGTGGTATGTCCACTGTTGGTGTGTTTATTTTGTGTAATAAAATAACAACATTGTGAAAACAACATTATACATCTATAATAAAAAATCACCAAAATGGGACCTTCTGTATGGAGAGGTATCGTCGGACATTATACTTGTATAATCCGGGCGAAACCAATTTGCTTAAAATCATGAGAAATTCGAGAGTTTTTGCTAATCAAATTTGTGAATTGTAATTTGAAAGTAAATTAGAAAGTTTTAATATCATCTCTATAGTTGAGAAATAATAAATAAAAAAGTGGGTACAAAATGTGTTGGTATTTTGGTAAAAAAGTAATATAGGATACTGTATGCCGTCAGCGGCAGTCAAGGTCCAAACTCATATGAATGATTTCAAAGATGAAATCAGTTTGTATGAGTATTATTAAACATATTACATCAGTAATACATCAATAAAATGAATTAATAAGACTTTCCTACATAAGGTCTCGCAGTGATTATACAAGTATAATCATCGTGAGACCTAATGTATGAAGAAGGTTTCGAGGTTATTATGGGAGTATAATCAAGTTAATGAAAAATTGTCTTTTTTGGACAAGTTTATTAATGAGCATTATGAAACCATAATAAAAAATAAAAAAGGTCTCGCAGTGATTATACAAGTATAATCTTCGCAAGACCTGATGTATGGCGAAGGTGTCGAGGTTATTATGGAAGTATAATGAAGTTAATAAAAGTTCATTATTTGGGCAAATTTATTAACGAGCATTATGAAGTCATAATAAAAATATTTAAAAGATGTAAGACGATGATTATGATTATATGAGCATAATACGGAGGGCACCATCATATATGGTGATGCTTTCGAGATATTATGAAATTATGATCATTATTCCAAGTGTGTCCACGAACGAATGCGACTTATAAGTTTTCTTATTTGTAGCGAAGTTCCAATGTGGACAAGTATTATGGCATTGTTACAATGACCGAAACATTTGCAAATTCTTTCAATAAAGGGAATCGATAGATTCAAATAATCAAAAGAAAATAGTACAACCAAAATAATGGTTAGTATGTTGACCCGATGGGAAGTTAATGAATATGAAAACTGGGTTATGTGGAATTGTGTAAATTTCACATGTAAAATTTGTAGTTATGATATCATTACCATTAATCTTGATATCCAAAGGTTTTTACCTTTCCCTTGAATATTTATTATTCTGGTTGATCCTGCCAGTAGTTATATGCTTGTCTCAAAGATTAAGCCATGCATGTCTAAGTACACACGAATTAACAGTGAAACCGCAAAAGGCTCATTATATCAGTTATGGTTCCTTAGATCGTTAACAGTTACTTGGATAACTGTGGTAATTCTAGAGCTAATACATGCAATATAAACACGGACCTTATGGAACGTGTGCTTTTATTAGGCTAAAACCAAGCGATCTCTGATCGTTATATTGGTTGAACTCTGGATAATTTGCAGATCGTATGGTCTCGTACCGACGACAGATCTTTCAAATGTCTGCCCTATCAACTATTGATGGTAGTATCTTGGACTACCATGGTTGCAACGGGTAACGGGGAATCAGGGTTCGATTCCGGAGAGGGAGCCTGAGAAACGGCTACCACATCTAAGGAAGGCAGCAGGCGCGTAAATTACCCACTCCCAGCACGGGGAGGTAGTGACGAAAAATAACAATACAGGACTCATATCCGAGGCCCTGTAATTGGAATGAGTACACTTTAAATCCTTTAACGAGGACCTATTGGAGGGCAAGTCTGGTGCCAGCAGCCGCGGTAATTCCAGCTCCAATAGCGTATATTAAAGTTGTTGCGGTTAAAACGTTCGTAGTTGAACTTGTGCTCCATACGGGTAGTACACCATTATTTGGTTTGTACGTTGCCATTGTATGCGAGCGTATTACCGGTGGAGTTTTAATAGATGGTGCGTTATGCGTTATCATTCTATTTAACTCCTATTTAAACCTGCTTCAGTGCTCTTAACCGAGTGTTGTTGTGGGCCGGTACAATTACTTTGAACAAATTAGAGTGCTTAAAGCAGGCTTCAAATGCCTGAATATTTTGTGCATGGAATAATGGAATAAGACCTCTGTTCTACTTTCATTGGTTTTTAGATCAAGAGGTAATGATTAATAGAAGCAGTTGGGGGCATTAGTATTACGACGCGAGAGGTGAAATTCTTGGACCGTCGTAAGACTAACTTAAGCGAAAGCATTTGCCAAAGATGTTTTCATTAATCAAGAACGAAAGTTAGAGGTTCGAAGGCGATCAGATACCGCCCTAGTTCTAACCATAAACGATGCCAGCTAGCAATTGGGTGTAGCTACTACTATGGCTCTCTCAGTCGCTTCTCGGGAAACCAAAGCTTTTGGGCTCCGGGGGAAGTATGGTTGCAAAGCTGAAACTTAAAGGAATTGACGGAAGGGCACCACCAGGAGTGGAGCCTGCGGTTTAATTTGACTCAACACGGGAAAACTTACCAGGTCCGAACATAAATGAGTAAGACAGATTGATAGCTCTTTCTCGAATCTATGGGTGGTGGTGCATGGCCGTTCTTAGTTCGTGGAGTGATTTGTCTGGTTAATTCCGATAACGAACGAGACTCAAATATATTAAATAGATGCTTACAGGATTATGGTGTTTGAAACTTAACATAGCCTTCATTTATGAGTGCAGCGATGTATTTTGTATTTGAATGTGTTTATGCAAGTTGAGCCGTACCTGTTGGTTTGTCCTACTAATACGGACACTAGCTTCTTAAATGGACAAATTGCGTCTAGCAATAATGAGATTGAGCAATAACAGGTCTGTGATGCCCTTAGATGTCCTGGGCTGCACGCGCGCTACAATGAAAGTATCAACGTGTATTTCCTAGACCGAGAGGTCCGGGTAAACCGCTGAATCACTTTCATGCTTGGGATTGTGAACTGAAACTGTTCACATCAACCTGGAATTCCCAGTAAGTGCGAGTCATTAACTCGCATTGATTACGTCCCTGCCCTTTGTACACACCGCCCGTCGCTACTACCGATTGAATTATTTAGTGAGGTCTCCGGACGTGATCACTGTGACGCCTTGTGTGTTACGGTTGTTTCGCAAAAGTTGACCGAACTTGATTATTTAGAGGAAGTAAAAGTCGTAACAAGGTTTCCGTAGGTGAACCTGCGGAAGGATCATTATTGATTCTTCAAATAAAAATTTATAAAAGATGAATATATAGGCTCATATTATATGAGATCTATAATTCAAATTAAAATTAATAATATAGATATATGAAAACAAATATATGAAAAACTTAATGAATTGAATAATGAACAAAATGTAACGTCATATAATTAGTGGCGCTTCATAGAATAGTTTCACAAATTGGTTTGATATTATAAAAACCAAATGTTTCGTCATTGAAATAGTGGCGCAGTGAAAATGATGAATAAAAGAATATAAATACTAAAATCGATAAGCAATTTATTGGTTTTAGTATTTTTTTTTATTTAGAAATTTCTACAAGTTAGAAATATAATACCGGCTGTGAAGGGGCACAATCGGAAAAAAAGCGTTGGAATATGAACACATTGGGACTAATGTTGTTACACTTATGCATGCAAAATGCATAAGTTCAATTGCCTGCCTTACGTATACTATATGTATCCGGAAGAGGGTGAGACATACGTGACAAATGCATTAGTCTGGAAAATGTTGTTCATTGATAATATAAAGCAATTATTGCTCTTATATTATTTCTAAACAATTTTGACGTATAATAGAACAGATTTAAATATCAAAAAAGATACCCTAAGCGGAGGATCACTTGGCTCATGGGTCGATGAAGAACGCAGCAAACTGCGCGTCATCGTGTGAACTGCAGGACACATGAACATCGACATTTTGAACGCATATTGCAGTCCATGCTATACATATATAATATATGCTGCATGGACTACATATGGTTGAGGGTTGTTTGAATATCTCTTAAATAAAAGATATCTGGTTGCTCCTTATTCTATTAGAATTTGGGTGCATATGTTGTATTACTAGAAACTTTTTTTAAAGTTTCTATAATATTAAGAACAATTAATTGAAAAATTTAAATATGATAAAATGAATCAAACATGCTTTGAATCAACTATATATTTTATTTTTCAAACAGTATGTCAAATAATATTGTACATATATGAATTTGAATTATAGATGGAAATAGTTGAATTAAGCGATTCATAATTTTATCATAAAGTACATGAAATGTACTTAAAAATTCATGAAAACGACCTCAACTCATATGAGACTACTCCCTGAATTTAAGCATATTAATGAGGGAAGGAAAAGAAACTAACAAGGATTTTCTTAGTAGCGGCGAGCGAAAAGAAAAGAGTTCAGCACTGAGTTATTTTGTTAATTTAGCAAATATAAGATGCAGTGTATGGAATAGCCATTTACTAGTATGAGAAATTAACAATCCAAGTCCTTCTTGAACGAGGCCATTTACCCATAGAGGGTGCCAGGCCCGTAGTGATGTTAATGATTACTAGTGGTTATTTCCTAAGAGTCGTGTTGCTTGATAGTGCAGCACTAAT
>CATOZT010000069.1:0-104783 GCA_954870665.1 Stratiomys singularior
TTGATGATTGATGATTGATTATGATGACCGATGATTGATGATAGATGATTGATGAATGATGATTGATGATTTATTTTTGATGCTTGATGATTGATGATTTATGATTGATGATTGATGATTGATGATTGATGATTGATGATTGATGATTGATTATTGATGATTGATGATTGATGATTGATGATTGATGATTGATGATTGGTGATTGATGATTGTTGATTGACGATTAATGATTGATGATTGATGATTGGTGATTGATGATTGATTATTGATGATTGTTGATTGATGATTGATGATTGGTGATTGATGATTGATGATTGATGGTTGATGATTGATGATTGGTGATTGATGATTGATGATTGATGATTGATGATTGATGATTGATGATTGATGATTAGTGATTGATGATTGATGATTGATGATTAGTGATTGATGATTGATGATTGATGCTTGATGATTGATGATTGATTATTGGTGATTGATGATTGATGATTGATGATTGATGAGTGATGATTGGTGACTGATGATTGATGATTGATGAGTGATTATTGATGATTGATGATTAATGATTAATGATTGATGATTGATTGTTGGTGATTGACAATTGATTATTGATGATCGATGATGGATGAGTGATGATTGGTGATTGATGATTGATGATAGCTGATTGATAATACATGATTGATGATTGATGATTGATTATGATGACCGATGATTGATGATTGATGATTGATTAATGATGATTGATGATTTGTGTTTGATGCTTTACGATTGATGATTGATGATTGATGATTGATGATTGATGATTGATGATTGAAGATTAATAATTGATGATTGATGATTGATGATTGATGATTGTTGATTGATGATTGAATATTGATGATTGATAATTGATGATTGGTGATTGATGATTGATTATTGATGATTGATGATTGATGATTGATGATTGGTGATTGAACATTGATGATTGATGATTGATGATTTTTGATTGTTGATTGATGATTGATGATTGATGATTGATGATTGATGATTGATGATTGATGATTGATGATTGATGATTGATGATTGATGATTGATGATTGACGACTGAAGATTGATGATTGATGTTTCAAGATTCAAGATAGCTGATTGATGATTGATGATTGATTATGATGACTGATGATTGATGTTTCAAGATTCATGATAGCTGATTGATGATTGATGATTCATTATGATGACCGATGATTGATGATTGGTGATTGATGATTGATGACTGATGGTTGATGATTGATGATTGATGATTGATGAGTGAAGATTGATGATTGATGTTTCATGTCTCATGATAGCTGATTGAAGATTGATGTTTGATGATTGATTATGATGACTGATGATTGATGATTCATGATTGATTATTGATGATTGATGATTGATGATTGATGATTGATGATTGATGATTGATGATTGATGATTGATGGGTGATGATTCATGATTGATGATTGATGATTGATTATTGATGATTGATAATTGATTATTGATGATTGGTGAGTGATGATTGATAATTAGAGATTGATGATTGATGATCAATGATTGATGTTTGATGATTGATGATTGATGATTGATGATTGATGATTGATGATTGATGATTGATGGTTGATGATTGATGATAGATGATTGATGATTGCTGATTGATGATTGATGATTGATGATTGATGATTGATGATTGATGATTGATGATTGGTGATTGATGATTGATGATTGATGATTGATGATTGATGATTGATGATTGATGATTGATGATTGATGATTGATGATTGATGATTGATGATTGATGATTGATGATTGATGATTGATTATGATGACTGAAGATTGATGATTGATGATCGATAATTGATGATTGCTGATTGAGGATTTATGTTTGATGCTTGATGATTGATGATTGATGATTGATGATTGATGATTGATGATTGATGATTGATACCTGATGATTGGTGACTGATGATTGATGATTGATGATTGATGATTGATGATTGATGATTGATGATTGATGATTGATGATTGATGATTGATGATTGATGATTGATGATTGGTGATTGATGGTTGATGATTGATGATTGATTATTGGTGATTGATGATTGATTATTGATGATTGAAGATTGATGAGTGATTATTGGTGATTGATGATTAATGATAGCTGATTGATAATACATGATTGATGATTGATTATGATGACCGATGATTGATGATTGATGATTGATGATTGATGAATGATGATTGATGATTTATGTTTGATGCTTGACGATTGATGATTGATGATTGATGATTGATGATTGATGATTGAAGATTGATAATTGATAATTGATGATTGGTGATTGATGATTGATTATTGATGATTGATGATTGATGATTGATGATTGGTGATTGAATATTGATGATTGATGATTTTTGATTGATGATTGATGATTGATGTTTGATGATTGATGATTGATGATTGATGATTGATGATTGATGATTGACGACTGAAGATTGATGATTGATGTTTCAAGATTCAAGATAGCTGATTGATGATTGATTATGATGACTGATGATTGATGTTTCAAGATTCATGAAAGCTGATTGATGATTGATAATTTATTATGATGACTGATGATTGATGATTGGTGATTGATGATTGATGACTGATGGTTGATGATTGATGATTGATGATTGATGAGTGAAAATTGATGATTGATGTTTCATGTCTCATGATAGCTGATTGAAGATTGATGTTTGATGATTGATTATGATGACTGATGATTGATGATTCATGATTGATTATTGATGATTGCTGATTGATGATTGATGATTGATGATTGATGATTGATGATTGATGGGTGATGATTGATGATTGATGATTGATGATTGATTATTGATGATTGCTAATTGATTATTGATGATTGGTGAGTGATGATTGATAATTAGAGATTGATGATTGATGATTAATGATTGATGTTTGATGATTGATGATTGATGATTGATGATTGATGATTGATGATTGATGATTGATGATTGATGATTGATGATTGATGATTGCTGATTGATGATTGATGATTGATGATTGATGAATGATGATTGATGTTTTGTGGTTGATGCTTGATTATTGATGATTGATGATTGATGATTGATGATTGATGATTAATGATTGATGATTGATGATTGATGATTGATGATTGATTATTGATGATTGATGAATGATGATTGATGATTGATGATTGGTGATTGATGATTGATGATTGATGATTGATGATTGATGATTGATGATTGATGATTGATGATTGATGATTGATGATTGATGATTGATTATTGGTGATTGATGATTGATTATTGATGATTGTTGATTGATGATTGATGATTGGTGATTGATGATTGATGATTGATGGTTGATGATTGATGATTGGTGATTGATGATTGATGATTGATGATTGATGACTGATGATTGATGATTGATGATTGATGATTGATGATTGATGATTAGTGATTGATGATTGATGATTGATGATTAGTGACTGATGATTGATGATTGATGCTTGATGATTGATGATTGATTATTGGTGATTGATGATTGATGATTGATGATTGATGATTGATGAGTGATGATTGGTGACTGATGATTGATGATTGATGATTGATTATTGATGATTGATGATTAATGATTAATGATTGATGATTGATTGTTGGTGATTGATGATTGATTATTGATGATCGATGATGGATGAGTGATGATTGGTGACTGATGATTGATGATAGCTGATTGATAATACATGATTGATGATTGATGATTGATGATTGATGATTGATGATTGATGAATGATGATTGATGTTTTGTGTTTGATGCTTGATGATTGATGATTGATGATTGATGATTGATAATTGATTATTGATGATTGGTGAGTGATGATTGATAATTAGAGATTGATGATTGATGATTAATGATTGATGTTTGATGATTGATGATTGATGATTGATGATTGATGATTGATGATTGATGATTGATGGTTGATGATTGATGATTGATGATTGATGATTGCTGATTGATGATTGATGATTGATGATTGATGAATGATGATTGATGTTTTGTGTTTGATGCTTGATGATTGATGATTGATGATTGATGATTGGTGATTGATGATTGTTGATTGACGATTAATGATTGATGATTGATGATTGGTGATTGATGATTGATTATTGATGATTGTTGATTGATGATTGATGATTGGTGATTGATGATTGATGATTGATGGTTGATGATTGATGATTGGTGATTGATGATTGATGATTGATGATTGATGATTGATGATTGATGATTGATGATTGATGATTAGTGATTGATGATTGATGATTGATGATTAGTGATTGATGATTGATGATTGATGCTTGATGATTGATGATTGATTATTGGTGATTGATGATTGATGATTGATGATTGATGATTGATGAGTGATGATTGGTGACTGATGATTGATGATTGATGATTGATTATTGATGATTGATGATTAATGATTAATGATTGATGATTGATTGTTGGTGATTGATGATTGATTATTGATGATCGATGATGGATGAGTGATGATTGGTGATTGATGATTGATGATAGCTGATTGATAATACATGATTGATGATTGATGATTGATTATGATGACCGATGATTGATGATTGATGATTGATTAATGATGATTGATGATTTGTGTTTGATGCTTGACGATTGATGATTGATGATTGATGATTGATGATTGAAGATTAATAATTGATGATTGATGATTGATGATTGATGATTGATGATTGATGATTGTTGGTTGATGATGGAATATTGATGATTGATAATTGATGATTGGTGATTGATGATTGATTATTGATGATTGATGATTGATGATTGATGATTGGTGATTGAACATTGATGATTGATGATTGATGATTTTTGATTGATGATTGATGATTGATGATTGATGATTGATGATTGATGATTGACGACTGAAGATTGATGATTGATGTTTCAAGATTCAAGATAGCTGATTGATGATTGATGATTGATTATGATGACTGATGATTGATGTTTCAAGATTCATGATAGCTGATTGATGATTGATGATTCATTATGATGACCGATGATTGATGATTGGTGATTGATGATTGTTGACTGATGGTTGATGATTGATGATTGATGATTGATGAGTGAAGATTGATGATTGATGTTTCATGTCTCATGATAGCTGATTGAAGATTGATGTTTGATGATTGATTATGATGGCTGATGATTGATGATTCATGATTGATTATTGATGATTGATGATTGATGATTGATGATTGATGATTGATGGGTGATGATTGATGATTGATGATAGATGATTGATTATTGATGATTGATAATTGATTATTGATGATTGGTGAGTGATGATTGATAATTAGAGATTGATGATTGATGATTAATGATTGATGTTTGATGATTGATGATTGATGATTGATGATTGATGATTGATGATTGATGATTGATGGTTGATGATTGATGATTGATGATTGATGATTGCTGATTGATGATTGATGATTGATGATTGATGATTGATGATTGATGATTGATGATTGGTGATTGATGATTGATGATTGATGATTGATGATTGATGATTGATGATTGATGATTGATGATTGATGATTGATGATTGATGATTGATGATTGATGATTGATGATTGATTATGATGACTGAAGATTGATGATTGATGATCGATAATTGATGATTGCTGATTGAGGATTTATGTTTGATGCTTGATGATTGATGATTGATGATTGATGATTGATGATTGATGATTGATGATTGATGATTGATACCTGATGATTGGTGACTGATGATTGATGATTGATGATTGATGATTGATGATTGATGATTGATGATTGATGATTGATGATTGATGATTGGTGATTGATGGTTGATGATTGATGATTGATTATTGGTGATTGATGATTGATTATTGATGATTGAAGATTGATTAGTGATTATTGGTGATTGATGATTAATGATAGCTGATTGATAATACATGATTGATGATTGATTATGATGACCGATGATTGATGATTGATGATTGATGATTGATGAATGATGATTGATGATTTATGTTTGATGCTTGACGATTGATGATTGATGATTGATGATTGAAGATTGATAATTGATAATTGATGATTGGTGATTGATGATTGATTATTGATGATTGATGATTGATGATTGATGATTGATGATTGGTGATTGAATATTGATGATTGATGATTTTTGATTGATGATTGATGATTGATGTTTGATGATTGATGATTGATGATTGATGATTGATGATTGATGATTGACGACTGAAGATTGATGATTGATGTTTCAAGATTCAAGATAGCTGATTGATGATTGATTATGATGACTGATGATTGATGTTTCAAGATTCATGAAAGCTGATTGATGATTGATAATTTATTATGATGACTGATGATTGATGATTGGTGATTGATGATTGATGACTGATGGTTGATGATTGATGATTGATGATTGATGAGTGAAGATTGATGATTGATGTTTCATGTCTCATGATAGCTGATTGAAGATTGATGTTTGATGATTGATTATGATGACTGATGATTGATGATTCATGATTGATTATTGATGATTGCTGATTGATGATTGATGATTGATGATTGATGATTGATGGGTGATGATTGATGATTGATGATTGATGATTGATTATTGATGATTGATAATTGATTATTGATGATTGGTGAGTGATGATTGATAATTAGAGATTGATGGTTGATGATTAATGATTGATGTTTGATGATTGATGATTGATGATTGATGATTGATGATTGATGATTGATGATTGATGGTTGATGATTGATGATTGATGATTGATGATTGCTGATTGATGATTGATGATTGATGATTGATGATTGATGAATGATGATTGATGTTTTGTGTTTGATCCTTGATGATTGATGATTGATGATTGATGATTGATGATTGATGATTAATGATTGATGATTGATGATTGATGATTGATGATTGATTATTGATGATTGATGAATGATGATTGATGATTGATGATTGGTGATTGATGATTGATGATTGATGATTGATGATTGATGATTGATGATTGATGATTGATGATTGATGATTGATGATTGATTATTGGTGATTGATGATTGATTATACATGATTGATGATTGATGATTGATGAATGATGATTGATGTTTTGTGTTTGATGCTTGATGATTGATGATTGATGATTGATGATTGATGATTGATGATTAATGATAGATGATTGATGATTGATGATTGATGATTGATTATTGGTGATTGATGATTGATTATTGATGATTGATGATTGATGATTGATGAATGATGATTGATGTTTTGTGTTTGATGCTTGATGATTGATGATTGATGATTGATGATTGATGATTGATGATTAATGATTGATGATTGCTGATTGATGATTGATGATTGATGATTGATGAATGATGATTGATGTTTTGTGTTTGATGCTTGATGATTGATGATTGATGATTGATGATTGATGATTGATGATTGATGATTGATGATTAATGATTGATGATTGATGATTGATGATTGATGATTGATTATTGATGATTGATGAATGATGATTGATGATTGATGATTGGTGATTGATGATTGATGATTGATGATTGATGATTGATGATTAATGATTGATGATTGATGATTGATGATTGATGATTGATTGTTGATGATTGATGAATGATGATTGATGATTGATGATTGGTGATTGATGATTGATGATTGATGATTGATGATTGATGATTGATGATTGATGATTGATGATTGATGATTGATGATTGATGATGATGATTGATGATTTATGTTTGATGCTTGATGATTGATGATTTATGATTGATGATTGATGATTGATAATTGAAAATTGATGATTGATGAGTGATGATTGATGATTGATGATTGATGATTGATGATTGATGATTTGTGATTGATGATTGATGATTGATGATTGACGATTGGTGATTGATGATTGATGAATGATGATTGATGATTTATGTTTGATGCTTAATGATTGATGATTTATGATTGATGATTGATGATTGATGATTGATGATTGATAATTGATGATTGATGATTGATTATTGATGATTGATGATTGATGATTGATGATTAATGATTAATGATTGATGATTGGTGATTGATGATTGATGATTGATGATTGATGATTGATGATTGATAATTGATGATTGATGATTGATTATTGATGATTGATGATTGATGATTAATGATTAATGATTGATGATTGGTGATTGATGATTGATGATTGATGATTGAAGATTGATGATTGATGATTGATGATTTATGATTGATGATTGATGATTGATGAGTGATGATTGATGATTGATGATTGATGATTGATGATTGATGATTGATGATTGATGATTGATGATTGATGATTGATGATTGATGATTGATGATTGATGATTGATGATTGATGATTGATGATTGATTATTGATTATTGATTATTGATGATTGATGATTGATTATTGATGATTGGTGAGTGATGATTGATGATTGGAGATTGATGATTGATGATTGATTATTGATGATTGATGATTGATGTTTGATGATTGATGATTGATGATTGATGATTGATGATTGATGATTGATGATTGATGATTGATGATTGATGATTGATGATTGATGATTGATGATGATGATTGATGATTTATGTTTGATGCTTGATGATTGATGATTTATGATTGATGATTGATGATTGATAATTGAAAATTGATGATTGATGAGTGATGATTGATGATTGATGATTGATGATTGATGATTGATGATTTGTGATTGATGATTGACGATTGGTGATTGATGATTGATGAATGATGATTGATGACTTATGTTTGATGCTTAATGATTGATGATTTATGATTGATGATTGATGATTGATGATTGATAATTGATGATTGATGATTGATTATTGATGATTGATGATTGATGATTGATGATTAATGATTAATGATTGATGATTGGTGATTGATGATTGATGATTGATGATTGATGATTGATAATTGATGATTGATGATTGATGATTGATTATTGATGATTGATGATTGATGATTAATGATTAATGATTGATGATTGGTGATTGATGATTGATGATTGATGATTGATGATTGATTATTGATGATTGATTAGTGATGATTGATGATTGATGATTGATGATTGATGATTGATGATTGATGATTGATGATTGATGATTGATGATTGATGATTAATGATTGATGATTGATGATTGATGATTGATGATTGATTATTGGTGATTGATGATTGATTATTGATGATTGATGATTGATGATTGATGAATGATGATTGATGTTTTGTGTTTGATGCTTGATGATTGATGATTGATGATTGATGATTGATGATTGATGATTAATGAGTGATTATTGATGATTGATGATTGATGATTGATTATTGGTGATTGATGATTGATTATTGATGATTGATGATTGATGATTGATGAATGATGATTGATGTTTTGTGTTTGATGCTTGATGATTGATGATTGATGATTGATGATTGATGATTGATTATTGATGATTGAAGATTGATGGTTGATGATTGATGATTGATGATTGATGATTGATGAATGATGATTGATGTTTTGTGTTTGATGCTTGATGATTGATGATTGATGATTGATGATTGATGATTGATGATTAATGATTGATGATTGATGATTGATGATTGATGATTGATGATTGATTATTGATGATTGATGAATGATGATTGATGATTGATGATTGGTGATTGATGATTGATGATTGATGATTGATGATTGATGATTGATGATTGATGATTGATGATTGATGATTGATTATTGGTGATTGATGATTGATTATTGATGATTGATGATTGATGATTGATGAATGATGATTGATGTTTTGTGTTTGATGCTTGATGATTGATGATTGATGATTGATGATTGATGATTGATGATTGATGATTAATGATTGATGATTGATGATTGATGATTGATGATTGATGATTGATTATTGGTGATTGATGATTGATTATTGATGATTGATGATTGGTGAGTGATGATTGGTGATTGATGATTGATGATAGCTGATTGATAATACATGATTGATGATTGATGATTGATTATGATGACCGATGATTGATGATTGATGATTTATGAATGATGATTGATGATTTGTGTTTGATGCTTGATGATTGATGATTTATGATTGATGATTGATGATTGATGATTGATGATTGATGATTGATGATTGATGATTGATGATTGATGATTGATGATTGATTATTGATGTTTGATGATTGATGATTAATGATTGATGATTGATGATTGATGATTGATGATTGATGATTGATGATTGATGGTTGAAGATTGATGATTGATGATTGATGACTGATGATTGATGATTGATGATTGATGACTGATGATTGATGATTGATTATTGATGATTGATGTTTTATGATTGATGATTGATGATTGATGATTGATGATTGATAATTGATGATTGATGATTGTTGATTGATGATTAATGATTGATGATTGATGATTGGTGATTGATGATTGATTATTGATGATTGATGATTGATGATTGATGAGTGATGATTGATGATTGGTGATTGATAATTGATGATTGATAATTGATAATTGGTGATTGATGATTGATGATTGATGATTGATGATTGATTATTGGTGATTGATGATTGATTATTGATGATTGATGATTGGTGAGTGATGATTGGTGATTGATGATTGATGATAGCTGATTGATAATACATGATTGATGATTGATTATGATGACCGATGATTGATGATTGATGATTTATGAATGATGATTGATGATTTGTGTTTAATGCTTGATGATTGATGATTTATGATTGATGATTGATGATTGATGATTGATGATTGATGATTGATGATTGATGACTGATGATTGATTATTGATGTTTGATGATTGATGATTAATGATTGATGATTGATGATTGATGATTGATGATTGATGATTGATGATTGATGGTTGATGATTGATGATTGATGATTGATGATTGATGATTGATGTTTGATGATTGATGATTGATGATTGATGATTGATGATTGATGATTGATGATTGATGACTGATGATTGATGATTGATTATTGATGATTGATGTTTTATGATTGATGATTGATGATTGATGATTGATGATTGATGATTGTTGATTGATGATTGATGATTGATGATTGATGATTGGTGATTGATGATTGATTATTGATGATTGATGATTGATGATTGATGATTGATGAGTGATGATTGATGATTGGTGATTGATAATTGATGATTGATAATTGATAATTGGTGATTGATGATTGTTTATTGATGATTGATGATTGATGATTCATGACTGAAGATTGATGATTGATGTTTCAAGATTAATGATAGCTCATTGATGATTGATTATGATGACATATGATTGATGATTGATGGTGATGATTGGTGTTTGATGCTTGATGATTTATGATTGATGATTGATAATTGATAATTGATGATTGCTGAGTGATGATTGATGATTGATGATTGATGATTGATGATTGATGATTGATGATTGATGATTGATGGTTGATGATTGATGATTGATGATTGATGATTGATGATTGATGATTGGTGATTGACGATTGATGATTGATGATTTGTGATTGATGATTGATGATTGATGATTGATGATTGATGATTGGTGATTGATGATTGATTATTGATGATTGATGATTGCTTATTGATTATTGATGATTGATGATTGATGATTAATGATTGATGATTGATGATTGATGATTGACGATTGATGATTGATGATTGGTGATTGATGATTTATTATAGATGATTGATGATTGATGATTGGTGATTGATGACTGATGATTGATGGTTGATGATTGGTGATTGATGATTGATGGTTGATGATTGATGATTGATGATTGATGATTGATGATTGGTGATTGATGATTGTTAATTGATGATTGATGATTAATGATTGATGATTGATGATAGGTGATTGATGATTGATGATTGATGATTGATGATTGGTGATTGACGATTGATGATTGATGATTTGTGATTGATGATTGATGATTGATGATTGGTGATTGATGATTGATTATTGATGATTGATTATTGATGATTGATGATTGATGATTGATGATTGATGATTGTTGATTGATGACTGATGATTGATGATTGCTGATTGATGATTCGTGATTGATGATTGATGGTTGATGATTGATGATTGATGATTAATGATTCATGATTCATAATAGCTGATTGATAATACATGATTGATAATGGATGATTGATTATGATGACTGATGATTGATGATTGATGATTGATGATTGGTGATTGATGATTGATGGTTGATGATTGATGAATGATATTGATAATTGATGATTGATGATTGAAGATTGATGAATGATGATTGATGATTGGTGATTGGTGATTTATGATTGATTATTGATGATTGGCGAATGATGATTGATGATAGCTGATTGATAATACATGATAGATGATTGATGATTGATTATGATGACTGATGATTGATGATTGATGAATGATGAATGATGATTTATGTTTGATGCTCGATGATTGATGATTTATGATTGATGATTGATGATTGATAATTGATGATTGATGATTGATGATTGATGATTGAAGATTGATGATTGATGATTGGTGATTGATAATTGATGATTGATTATTGATGATTGATGATTGATGATTGATGATTGATGATTGATGACTGAAGATTGATGATTGATATTTCATGATTGATGATAGCTGATTGATGATTGATTATGATGACTGATGGTTCATGATTGGTGATTGATGAACGATGATTGATGATTGATGATTGTTAATTGATTATTTATGATTGATGATTGATGATTGATGATTGATGATTGATTATTGATTATTGATGATTGATGATTGATGATTGATGATTGATGATTGGTGATTGATGATTGATGGTTGATTATTGATGATTGATCATTGATGATTGATGATTGATCATTGATCATTGATGATTGCTGATTGATGATTGATGATTGATGATTGATGATTGATGATTGATGATTGATGATTGTTAATTGATTATTTATGATTGATGATTGATGATTGATGATTGATGATTGATTATTGATTATTGATGATTGATGATGGATGATTGATGATTGGTGATTGATGATTGATGGTTGATTATTGATGATTGATCATTGATGATTGATGATTGATCATTGATCATTGATGATTGATGATTGATGATTGATGATTGATGATTGATGATTGATGATTGATGATTGTTGATTGATTATTTATGATTGATGATTGATGATTGATGATTGATTATTGATTATTGATTATTGATGATTGATGATTGATGATTGGTGATTGATGATTGATGGTTGATTATTGATGATTGATCATTGATGATTGATGATTGATCATTGATCATTGATGATTGCTGATTGATGATTGATGATTGATGATTGATGATTGATGATTGATGATTGATGATTGATGATTGATGATTGATGATTGATGATTGATGATTGATGATTGATAATTGATGATTGATGATTGATGATTGATGATTGATGATTGATGATTGATGATTGATGATTGATGATTCATGATTCATGATTGATGATTGATTATTGATGATTGATGATTTATGTTTGATGATTGATTATTGATGATTGATGATTGATGATTGATGATTAATGATTGATTATTGGTGATTGATGATTGATGGTTGATTATTGATGATTGATCATTGATGATTGATGATTGATCATTGATCATTGATCATTGCTGATTGATGATTGATGATTGATGATTGATGATTGATGATTGATGATTGATGATTGATGATTGATGATTGATTATGGATGGTTGATGATTGGTGATTGATGGTTGATGGTTGATGATTGATGACTGAAGATTGATGATTGATATTTCATGATTAATGATAGCTGATTGATGATTGATTATGATGACTGATGGTTCATGATTGGTGATTGATGAACGATTATTGATGATTGATGATTGTTGATTGATTATTTATGATTGATGATTGATGATTGATGATTGATTATTGATTATTGATGATTGATGATTGATGATTGATGATTGATGATTGATGATTGATGATTGATGATTGATGATTGATGATTGATGATTGATGATTAATGATTGATGATTGGTGATTGATGATTGATGATTAATGATTGATAATTGTTAATTGATGATTGATGATTGATATTTGATGATTGATGATTGAAGATGGATGATTATTAATTCATAATTGATGATTGGTGGTTGATTATTGATGATTGATAATTGATGATATATCATTGAAATTTGATGATTGATGATTGATGATTGATGATTGATGATTGATGATTGATGATTGATGGTTGATGATTGATGATTGATGATTGATGATTGATGACTGATGATTGATGATTGATGATTGATTATTGATGATTGATGATTGATGATTAATGATTGATGATTGATGATTGATGATTGATAATTGATGATTTATGATTGATGATTGTTGATTGATGATTAATGATTGATGATTGATGAGTGATGATTGGTGATTGATGATTGATTATTGATGATTGATGATTGATGATTGGTGATTGATGATTGATCATTGATGATTGATGATTGGTGATTGATGATTGATGATTGATGATTCATGACTGAAGATTGATGATTGATGTTTCAAGATTCATGATAGCTGATTGATGATTGATTATGATGACTGATGATTGATGATTGATGATTGATGATGATGATGATGATTGATGATTTATGTTTGATGCTTGATGATTGATGATTTATGATTGATGATTGATAATTGATAATTGATGATTGCTGAGTGATGATTGATGATTGATGATTGATGGTTGATGATTGATGATTGATGATTGATGCTTGATGACTGATGATTGATGATTGATGATTGATGATTGATGATTGATGATTGATGATTGATGATTGATGATTGATGATTGATGATTGATGATTGATGATTGTTGATTGATGATTGATGATTGATGAGTGATGACTGGTGATTGCCTATTGGTGATTAATGAATGAATATTGCTGATCGAATACCGATGATTGATGATTTATGGTTGATGATTGATGATTGATAATTGATGATAGATGATTGATGATTGATTATTGATGATTGATGATTGATAATTAGTGATTGATGATTGATGATTGATGATTGTTTATTGATGATTGATGATAAGTGATTGATGATTTATGATTGGTGATTGATGATTTATTATAGATGATTGATGATTGATGATTGGTGATTGATGACTGATGATTGATGATTGATGATATATTTTTTGGATGATTGGTGATTGATGATTGTTAATTGATGATTGATGATTAATGATTGATGCTTGATGATAGGTGATTGATGATTGATGATTGATGATTGGTGATTGATGACTGATGATTGATGATTGATGATTGATGATTCGTGATTGATGATTGATGGTTGATGATTGATGATTCATGATTCATGATAGCTGATTGATAATACATGATTGATGATGGATGATTGATTATGATGACTGATGATTGATGAATGATGATTGATGATTGGTGATTGATGATTGATGGTTGATAATTGATGACTGATGATTGGTGATTGATGATTGATGATTGATGAATGATGAATGATGAATGATGATTGATGATTGGTGATTGATGATTGATTATTGATGATTGATGATTGGCGATTGATGATTGATGATAGCTGATTGATAATACATGATAGATGATTGATGATTGATTATGATGACTGATGATTGATGATTGATGAATGATGAATGATGATTTATGTTTGATGCTTGATGATTGATGATTTATGATTGATGATTGATGATTTATAATTGATGATTGATGATTGATGATAGATGATTGATGATTGATGATTGATAATTGATGATTGATTATTGATGCTTGATGATTAATGATTGATGATTGGTGATTGATGATTGTTGATACATGATTGATGATTGATGATTGATGATTGGCTATTGATGATCGATGATTGATTATTGATGATTGATGATTGATAATTGGTGATTGATGGTTGATGCTTGATGATTGATGATTGATGATTGATGATTGACGATTGATGAATGATGATTGATGATTGATGATTGATGATTGATGATTGATGATTGATGATTGATGATTGATGATTGGTGATTGATGACTGATGATTGATGATTGATGATTGATGATTTGTGATTGATAATTGGTGATTGATGATTGATGATTGGAGGTTGATGATTGATAGTTGATGATTGATGACTGATGATTGATGATTGATGATTGATCATTTATGATTGATGATTGATGATTGATAATTGATGATTAATGATTGATGATCGATGATTGATGATTGATAATTGATGATTGATTATTGATGATTGATGATTGGTGATTGATGACTGATGATTGATGATTGATGATTGATGATTGATGATTGATGATTGATGATTCGTGATTGATGATTGATGGTTGATGATTGATGATTGGTGATTGATGACTGATGATTGATGATTGATCATTGATGATTCGTGATTGATGATTGATGACTGATGATTGATGATTCATGATTCATGATAGCTGATTGATAATGCATGATTGATGATGGATGATAGATTATGATGACTGAGGATTGATGAATGATGATTGATGATTGGTGATTGATGATTGATGGTTGATGCTTGATGGTTGATGATTGATGACTGATGATTTATGACTGATGATTGATGATTGATGATTGATGAATGATGATTGATGATTGGTGATTGATGATTGATTATTGATGATTGATGATTGGCGATTGATGATTGATGATAGCTGATTCATAATACATGATATATGATTGATGATTGATTATGATGACTGATGATTGATGATTGATGAATGATGAATGATGATTTATGTTTGATGCTTGATGATTGATGATTTATGATTGATGATTGATGATTGATGATTGATGATTGATGATTGATAATTGATGATTGATGATTGATGATAGATGATTAATAATTGATGATTGATTATTGATGATTGATGATTAATGATTGATGATTGGTGATTGATGATTGTTGATACATGACTGATGATTGATGATTGATGATTGGTGATTGATGATTGATGTTTGATGATTGATGACTGATGATTGATGATTGATAATTGGTGATTGATGATTGATTATTGATGATTGATGATTGATGAATGATGATTGATGATTGGTGATTGATGATTGATTATTGATGATTGATGATTGGCGATTGATGATTGATGATAGCTGATTGATAATACAGGATAGATGATTGATGATTGATTATGATGACTGATGATTGATGATTGATGAATGATGAATGATGATTTATGTTGGATGCTTGATGCTTGATGATTGATGATTTATGATTGATGATTGATGATTGATAATTGATGATTGATGATTGATGAT
Organism: Stratiomys singularior; assembly: GCA_954870665.1. NCBI lineage: Eukaryota > Metazoa > Arthropoda > Insecta > Diptera > Stratiomyidae > Stratiomys > Stratiomys singularior. Next base: position 17,606 of record CATOZT010000069.1, read on the forward strand.
TGATAATTGATAATTGATGATTGATTATTGATTATTGATGGTTGATGATTGATGATTGATGATTGATGATTGATGACTGATGATTGATGATTGATGATTGATGATTCGTGATTGATGATTGATGGTTGATGGTTGATGATTGATGGTTGATGATTCATGATTCACGATAGCTGATTGATAAGACATGATTGATGATGGATGATTGATTATGATGACTGAGGATTGATGAATGATGATTGATGATTGGTGATTGATGATTGATGGTTGATGATTGATGACTGATGAATGATGATTTATGTTTGATGACTGATGATTTATGATTGATGATTGATGATTGATAATTGATGATTGGTGATTGATGATTGTTAATTGATGATTGATGATAAATGATTGATGCTTGATGATAGGTGATTGATGATTGATGATTGATGATTGGTGATTGACGATTGATGACTGATGATTTGAGATTGATGAATGATGATTGATGATTGATGATTAGTGATTAATGATTGATTATTGATGATTGATGATTGATGATTGATGATTAATGATTGATGATTGATGATTGGTGATTGAGGACTGATGATTGATGATTGATGATTGATGATTCGTGATTGATGATTGATGGTTGATGATTGATGATTGATGATTCATGATTCATGATAGCTGATTGATAATACATGATTGATAATGGATGATTGATTATGATGACTGATGATTGATGAATGATGATTGATGATTGGTGATTGATGATTGATTGTTGATGATTGATGACTGATGATTGATGATTGATGATTGATGATTGATGACTGATGAATTATGATTGATGATTGGTGATTGATGATTGATTATTGATGATTCGTGATTGGCGATTGATGATTGATGATGGCTGATTGATAATACATGATAGATGATTGATGATTGATTATGATGACTGATGATTGATGATTGATGAATGATGAATGATGATTTATGTTTGATGATTGATGATTGATGATTGATGCTTGATGTTTGATGATTGATGATTGATGATTGATGATTGAATATTGATAATTGATGATTAATTATTGATGATTAATGATTGATGTTTGATTATTGATGATTGATGATTGAAGATGGATGATTATTAATTCACGATTGATGATTGGTGGTTGATTATTGATGATTGATGATTGATGATATATCATTGAAGATTGATGATTGATGATATATCATTGAAGATTGATGATTGATGATTGATGATTGATGAGTGATGATTGATGATTAATGATTGATGATTGGTGATTGATGATTGTTGATACATGATTGATGATTAGCTATTGATGATCGATGATTGATTATTGATGATTGATGATTGATGATTGATAATTGGTGATTGATGATTGATGATTGGTGGTTGATGATTGATGGTTGATGAGTGATGATTGATGATTGATGACTGAAGATTGATCATTTATATTTGATGATTAATGATAGCTGATTGATGATTGATTATGATGTCTGATGATTCATGATTGATGATTGATGAACGATGATTTATGATTTGTGTTTCATGCTTGATGATTGATGATTTATGATTGATGATTGATAATTGATGATTGATGATTGATGTTTGATGATTGATTATTGATGATTAATGACTGATAATTGGTGATTGATGATTGATGGTTGATGATTGATGATTGATGATTGATGATTGATCATTGATCATTGATGATTGCTGATTGATGATTGATGATTGATGATTGATGATTGATGATTGATGATTGATGATTGATTATGGATGGTTGATGATTGGTGATTGATGATTGATGGTTGATGATTGATAATTGATGATTGATGTGTGAAGATTGATGATTGATATTTGTTGATTAATGATAGCTGATTGATGATTGATTATGATGACTGATGATTCATCATTGGTGATTGATGAACGATGATTGATGATTGATGATTGATGATTGATGATTGATGATTGATGAATGATGATTGATGATTGATGATTGATGATTGATGATTGATGATTGATGATTGATGATTTATGAATGATGATTGATGATTGATGATTTATGATTGATGATTGATGATTGGTGATTGATGATTGATGATTGATGGTTGATGATTGATGATTGATGATTGATGATTGATGATTGGCGATTGATGATAGATGATTGATGATTGATGATTGATGATTGATGATTGATGATTGATGATTGATGATTGATGATTGATGATTGAAGATTGTTGATTGCTGATTGATGATTAATGATTGATGGTTGATGATTGATGATTGATAATTGATGATTGATGATTGATTATTGATGATTGATGATTGATGATTGATTATTGATGATTGATGATTGATGATTGATGATTGATGATTGATGATTGATGATTGATGATTGATGATTGATGATTGATGATTGATGATTGATGATTGATAATTGATTATTGATATTTGACGATTGATGATTGATGATTGATGGCTGATGATTGGTTATTGATGATTGATGATTGATTATTGATGATTGGTGTTGATGATAAGTGATTGGTGATTGATGATTGATGATTGATGATTGATGATTGATGATTGATGATTGATGATTGATGATTGATGATTGATGATTGGTGATTGATGATTGATGATTGATGATTGATGATTAATGATTGATGATTGATGATTGATTATTGATGGTTGATGATTGATGATTGATGATTGATGATTGATGATTGATGATTGATGATTGATGATTGATGATTGATGATTGATGATCGATGATTGATGATTGATGATTGATTATTGATGATTGATGATTGATGATTGATGGCTGATGATTGGTGATTGTTGATTGTTGATTGATTATTGGTGATTGATGACTGATGATTGATGATTGATGATTGGTGATTGGTGATTGTTGATTGCTGATTGATGATTCATGATTCATGATAGCTGATTGATAATACATGCCTGATAATTGATGATTAATTATGATGACTGATGATTGATGATTGATGATTGGGGATTGATGATTGATGGTTGATGATTGATGATTGATGACTGAAGATTGATGATTGATGATTGATGATTCATGATAGCTGATTGATAATACATGATAAATGATTGATGATTGATTATGATGAATGATGATTAATGATTGATGAATGATGATTGATTATTGATATTTGATGATTGATGATATATGATTGATTATTGATGATTGCTGATAGATAATTTGTGATTGATGATTGATGATTGGTGATTGATGATTGATGGTTAATGATTGATGATTGATGACTGAAGATTGATGATTTATAATTAATGATTCATGGTAGCTGATTGATAATACATTATCGATGATTGATGATTGTTGATTGATGATTGATGATTGATGATTGATAATTGATAATTGATGATTGACGATTGATGATTGATGATTGATGATTGATGATTGATGATTGATGATTGATGATTGATGATTGATGATTGATGATTGATGATTAATGATTGATTGTTGATGATTGATGACTGATGATTGGTGATTGATGATTGATGATTGATGATTGATGATTGATGTATGATGATTGATGATTGTCGATTGATGATTGATGGTTGATGATTGATGATTGAGGATTGATGACTGAAGATTGATGATTGATGATTAATGATTCATGATAACTAATTGATAATACATGATTGATGATTAATGATTGATGATTGATTATGATGACTTATGTTTGATGCTTGATGATTGATAATTGATGATTGATGATTGATTATTGATGATTGCTGATTGATGATTTGTGATTGATGATTGATGATTGATGATTGATAATTGGTGATTGATGATTGATGGTTAATGATTGATGATTGATGAGTGAAGATTGATGATTGATAATTAATGATTCATGATAGCTGATACATAATACATTATTTATGATTGATGATTGTTGATTGATGATTGATGATTGATGATAGATGATTGATGATTGATGATGGATGATTGAACATTGATGATTGATAATTGATGATTGATGATTGATGATTTATTATTGATGATTGATGATTAACGATCGATGATTGATGATTGATGATTGATGATTGATGGCTGATGATTGGTGATTGATAATAGATGATTGATTATTGGTAATTGACGATTGATGATTGATGATTGGTGATTGATGATTGAGTATTGATGTTTGATGGTTGATGATTGATGATTGATGATTCATGATTCATGATTCATGATTGATGGCTGATGATTGGTGATTGATAATTGATGATTGATTATTGGTAATTGACGATTGGTGATTTATGATTGGTGACTGATGATTGATTATTGATGATTGATGGTTGATGATTGATGATTGATGACTGATGATTGATGATTGATGATTGATGATTGATCATTGATGATTGATGATTGATGATTGATGATTGATGATTGATGATTGATGAATGATGATTGATGATTGATGATTGATGATTGATGATTGATGATTGATGATTGATGATTGATGATTGATGATTGATGACTGATGATTGATGATTGATGATTGATCATTGATGATTGATTATTGATAATTGATGATAGATGATTGATGATTGATGATTGATGATTGATGATTGATGATCGATGATTGATGATTGATGATTGATGATTGATGATTGATGATTGATGATTCATGATTAATGATTCATGATTGATGATTGATAATTGATTATTAATGATAGATGATTGGTGATTGATTATTGTTGATTGATGATTGATGATTGATGATTGATGGTTGATGATTGATGATTGATGACTGAAGATTGATGATTGATGATTGATGATTCATGATAGCTGATTGATAATACATGATAAATTATTGATGATTGATTATGATGAATGATGATTAATGATTGATGAATGATGATTGATTATTGATATTTGAAGATTGATGATATATGATTGATTATTGATGATTGCTGATAGATAATTTCTGATTGATGATTGATGATTGGTGATTGATGATTGATGGTTAATGATTGATGATTGATGACTGAAGATTGATGATTTATAATTAATGATTCATGGTAGCTGATTTATAATACATTATCGATGATTGATGATTGTTGATTGATGATTGATGATTGATGATTGATAATTGATAATTGATGATTGACGATTGATGATTGATGATTGATGATTGATGATTGATGATTGATGATTGATGATTGATGATTGATGATTGATGATTGATGATTGATGATTGATGATTAATGATTGATTGTTGATGATTGATGACTGATGATTGGTGATTGATGATTGATGATTGATGATTGATGATTGATGTATGATGATTGATGATTGTCGATTGATGATTGATGGTTGATGAATGATGATTGAGGATTGATGACTGAAGATTGATGATTGATGATTAATGATTCATGATAACTAATTGATAATACATGATTGATGATTAATGATTGATGATTGATTATGATGACTTATGTTTGATGCTTGATGATTGATAATTGATGAATGATGATTGATTATTGATAATTGCTGATTGATGATTTGTGATTGATGATTGATGATTGATGATTGATAATTGGTGATTGATGATTGATGGTTAATGATTGATGATTGATGAGTGAAGATTGATGATTGATAATTAATGATTCATGATAGCTGATACATAATACATTATTTATGATTGATGATTGTTGATTGATGATTGATGATTGATGATAGATGATTGATGATTGATGATGGATGATTGAACATTGATGATTGATAATTGATGATTGATGATTGATGATTTATTATTGATGATTGATGATTGACGATCGATGATTGATGATTGATGATTGATGATTGATGGCTGATGATTGGTGATTGATAATAGATGATTGATTATTGGTAATTGACGATTGATGATTGATGATTGGTGATTGATGATAGAGTATTGATGTTTGATGGTTGATGATTGATGATTGATGATTGATGATTGATGATTCATGATTCATGATTCATGATTGATGGCTGATGATTGGTGATTGATAATTGATGATTGATTATTGGTAATTGACGATTGATGATTTATGATTGGTGACTGATGATTGATTATTGATGATTGATGGTTGATGATTGATGATTGATGACTGATGATTGATGATTGATGATTGATGATTGATCATTGATGATTGATGATTGATGATTGATGATTGATGATTGATGAATGATGATTGATGATTGATGATTGATGATTGATGATTGATGATTGATGATTGATGACTGATGATTGATGATTGATGATTGATCATTGATGATTGATTATTGATAATTGATGATTGATAATTGATGATTGATGATTGATGATTGATGATTGATGATCGATGATTGATGATTGATGATTGATGATTGATGATTGATGATTGATGATTCATGATTAATGATTGATGATTGATGATTGATAATTGATTATTAATGATAGATGATTGGTGATTGATTATTGTTGATTGATGATTGATGATTGATGATTGATGATTGATGATTGATGATGGATGATTGATGATTCATGATTGATGATTGATGATTGATGATTGATGATTGATGCTTGATGATTGATGATTGATTATTGATGATTGATGATTGATGATTGGTGATCGATGACTGATGACTGATGATTGATTATTGATGATTGGTGATTGATTATTGATGATTGATGATTGATGATTGATGGCTGATGATTGGTGATTGATAATTGATGATTGATTATTGGTAATTGACGATTGTTGATTGATGATTGATGATTGATGATTGATCATTGATGATTGATGATTGATTATTGATGATTGATGATTGACGATCGATTATTGATGATTGATGATTGATGATTGATGGCTGATGATTGGTGATTGATAATTGATGATTGATTATTGGTAATTGACGATTGATGATTGATGATTGGTGATTGATGATTGAGTATCGATGTTTGATGGTTGATAATTGATCATTGATGATTGATGATTGATGATTGATGATTGATGATTGATGATTGATGATTGATGATTGATGATTGATAATTGATAATTGATGATTGACGATTGATGATTGATGATTGATGATTGATGATTGATGATTGATGATTGATGATTGATGATTGATGATTGATGATTGATGATTAATGATTGATTGTTGATGATTGATGATTGATGATTGATGATTGATGATTGATGATTGATGATTGATGATTGATGATTGGTGATTGATATTTGATAATTGACGATCGATGATTTATGATTGATGATTGATGATTGATGATTGGTGATTGATGATTGATGATTGATGATTGATGATGGATGATTGAACATTGATGATTGATGATTGATGATTGATTATTGATGATTGATGATTGACTATCGATGATTGATGATTGATGATTGATGATTGATGGCTGATGATTGGTGATTGATAATTGATGATTGATTATTGGTAATTGACGATTGATGATTGTTGATTGGTGATTGATGATTGAGTATTGATGTTTGATGGTTGATGACTGATCATTGATGATTGATGATTGATGATTGATGATTGGTGATTGATAATTGATGATTGATGATTGATGATTGATGATTGATGATTGATGATTGGTGATTGATATTTGATAATAGACGATTGATGATTTATGATTGATGATTGATGATTGATGATTGATGATTGATGATTGATGATTGATGATTGAGGATTGATGATTGATGATTGATGATTGATGATTGATGATTGATGATTGATGATTGATGATTGATGATTGATGATTGATGATTGATAATTGATGATTAATGATCGATGATTGGTGATTGATGATTGTTGAATGATGATTGATGATAGGTGATTGATGATTGATGGTTGATGATTGATGATTGATGACTGAAGATTGATGATTGATGATTCATGATTCATGATAGCTGATTGATAATATATGATTGATGATTGATGACTGATTATGATGACTGATGATTGATGATTTATGATTGATGATTGATTATTGATGATTGATGAGCAATGATTGACGATTGATGATTGATGATTGATGATATATTTTTGATGATTGATGATAGATGACTGGTGATTGATGATTGATAATTGATGGTTGATGATTGATGATTGATGATTGATGATTGATGATTGATGATATATGATAGATGATTGATGATTGATGATTGTTGATTGATGATTGATGATTGATGATTGATTATTGATGATTGATGATTGATGATTGATGATCGATGATTGATGACTGATGATTGATTATTGATGATTGATGATTGATGATTGATGATTGAGGATTGATGATTGATGCTTGATGATTGATGATTGATGATTGATGATTGATGATTGATGATTGATGATTGATTATTGATGATTGATGATTGATGATTGATGGCTGATGATTGGTGATTGATAATTGATGATTGATTATTGGTAATTGACGATTGATGATTGGTGATTGATGATTGAGTGTTGATGTTTGATGGTTGATGATTGATCATTGATCATTGATGATTGATGATTGATGATTGATGATTGATGATTGATGATTGATGATTGATGATTGATGATTGATGATCGATGATTGATGATTGATGATTGATGATTGATGATTGATGATTGATGATTGATGATTGATGATTGATGATTGATGATTGATGATTGATGATTGATGATTGGTGATTGATATTTGATAATTGACGATTGATGATTTATGATTGATGTTTGATGATTGATGATTGATGATTGATGATTGATGATGGATGATTGAACATTGATGATTGATGATTGATGATTGATGATTGAGTATTGATGATTGATGATTGACTATCGATGCTTGATGATTGAGTGTTGATGTTTGATGATTGATGATATATAATAGATGCCTGGTGATTGATGATTGATGATTGATGATTGATGATTGATGATTGATGATTGATGATGGATGATTGATGATTGATGATTGATGATTGATGATTGATGATTGATGATTGATGATTGATGATTGATGATTGATGCTTGATGATTGATGATTGATGATTGATGATTGATTATTGATGATTGATGATTGATGATTGATGATCGATGATTGATGACTGATGATTGATTATTGATGATTGATGATTGATGATTGATGATTGATGATTGATGATTGATTATTGATGATTGATGATTGATGATTGATGGCTGATGATTGGTGATTGATAATTGATGATTGATTATTGGTAATTGACGATTGATGATTGGTGATTGATGATTGAGTGTTGATGTTTGATGGTTGATGATTGATCATTGATCATTGATGATTGATGATTGATGATTGATGATTGATGATTGATGATTGATGATTGATGATTGATGATTGATGATTGATGATTGATGATTGATGATTGATGATTGGTGATTGATATTTGATAATTGACGATTGATGTTTTATGATTGATGATTGATGATTGATGATTGATGAATGATGATGGATGATTGAACATTGATGATTGATGATTGATGATTGATTATTGATGATTGATGATTGACGATCGATGATTGATAATTGATGATTGATGATTGATGATTGATGATTGATGATTGATGATTGATAATTGATGATTAATGATAGATGATTGGTGATTGATGATTGTTGAATGATGATTGATGATTGGTGATTGATGATTGATGGTTGATGATTGATGATTGATGATTGATGACTGAAGACTGATGATTGATGATTTATGATTCATGATAGCTGATTGATAATATATGATTGATGATTGATGACTGATTATGATGACTGATGATTGATGATTGATGATTGATTATTGAAGATTGGTGATTGATGATTCATGATTGGTGATTGATGATTGATATGATTGATGATTGATGATTGATGATTGATGATTGATGTTTGATGATTGATGATTGATGATTGATGATTGATGATTGATGATTGGTGATTGATTATTGATGATTGATGATTGATGATTGATGATTGATGATTGATGATTGATTATTGATGATTGATGACTGAAAATGATTGATGATTAATGATTGAGGATTGATGAATGATGATTGATGATTGATGATTGATAATTGATGATCGATGGTTGATGATTGATGAGTGATGAGTGATGATTGATGAGTGATGATTCGTGATTGATGATTGATGGTTGATAATTGATGATTGATGATTGATGATTGAGGATTGATGATTGATGATTGATGATTGATGATTGATGATTGATGATTGATGATCGATGATTGATGATTGATGATTGATGATTGATGATTGATGATTGATGATTGATGTTTGATGATTGATGATTGGTGATTGATGATTGATGATAATGATTGATTATTGATGATTGATGATTGATGATTGATGATTGATGATTGATGATTTATGATTTATGATTTATGATTTATAATCAATGATTGCTGATTGATGATTGATGATTGATGATTGAGGATTGATGATTGATGATTGATGGTTGATGGCTGATGATTGGTAATTGACGATTGATGAATGATTTTTGATGATTGACGATTGATAATTGATGATTGGTGATTCATGATTCATGATTGGTGATTGATGATTGATATGATTGATGATTGATGATTGATGATTGATTATTGGTAATTGACGATTGATTATTGATGATTGGTGATTGATTATTGAGTATTGATGTTTGATGGTTGATGATTGATCATTGATGATTGTTGATTGATTATTGATGATTGATGATTGACGATCGATGATTGATGATTGATGATTGATGATTGATGATTGATGATTGATGATTGATGATTGATGATTGATGATTGATGATTGATGATTGATGATTGATGATTGATGATTGATGATTGATGATCGGTGATTGATATTTGATAATTGACGATTGATGATTTATGATTGATGATTGATGATTGATGATTGATGATTGATGATTGATGATGGATGATTGAACATTGATGATTGATGATTGATGATTGATGATTGATTATTGATGATTGATGATTGACTATCGATGCTTGATGATTGATGATTGATGGCTGATGATTGGTGATTGATAATTGATGATTGATTATTGGTTATTGACGATTGATGATTGATGATTGGTGATTGATGATTGAGTATTGATGTTTGATGGTTGATGACTGATCATTGATGATTGATGATTGATGATTCATGATTGATGATTGGTGATTGATAATTGATGATTGATGATTGATGATTGATGATTGATGATTGATGATTGATGATTGATGATTGATGATTGATGATTGATGATTGATGATTGGTGATTGATATTTGATAATTGACGATTGATGATTCATGATTGATGATTGATTATTGATGATTGATGATTGATGATTGATGATTGCTGATTGATGATTGAGGATTGATGATTGATGATTGATGATTGATGATTGATGATTGATGATTGATGATTGATGATTGATGATTGATGATTGGTGATTGATTATTGATGATTGATGATTGATGATTGAATATTGATGATTGATGACTGAAAATGATTGATGATTGATGATTGATGAATGATGATTGATGATTGATAATTGATGATTGAGGGTTGATGATTGATGAGTGATGATTGATGATTGATGATTAATGATTGATGATTGATGATTGATAATTGATAATTGATGGTTGCTGATTGATCATTGATGATTGATGATTGATGTTTGATGTTTGATGATTAATAATTGATGATTGATGATTGATTATTGATGATTGATGATTGATTATTGATGATTGGTGATTGATGATTCATGATTGGTGATTGATGATTGATATGATTGATGATTGATGATTGATGATTGATGTTTGATGATTGATGATTGATGTTTGATGATTGATGATTGATGATTGATGATTGATGATTGATGATTGATGATTGGTGATTGATTATTGATGATTGATAATTGATGATTGATGATTGATGATTGATGAATGATGATTGATGATTGATAATTGATGATTGATGGTTGATGATTGATGATTGATGAGTGATGATTGATGATTGATGATTAATGATTGATGATTGATGATTGATAATTGATGATTGATGATTGATGATTGAGGATTGATGACTGATGATTGATGATTGATGATTGATGATCGATGATTGATGATTGATGATTGATGATTGATGTTTGATGATTGATGATTGGTGATTGATGATTGATGATAATGATTGATTATTGATGATTGATGATTGATGATTGATGATTGATGATTGATGATTGATGATTTATGATTTATAATCAATGATTGCTGATTGATGATTGATGATTGATGATTGAGGATTGATGATTGATGATTGATGATTGATGGCTGATGATTGGTAATTGACGATTGATGATTGATTGTTGATGATTGACGATTGATAATTGATGATTGGTGATTGATGATTGATGATTGATGATTGGTGATTGATTATTGATGGTTGATGATTCATGATTGATGATTGATGATTGATGATGAATGATTGATGATTGATGATTGATGATTGATGATTGATGATTGATGATTGATGATTGATGATTGATGATTGATGATTGATGATTGATGATCGATGATTGATAATACATGATTGATGATTGATGATTGATTATGATGACTGATGATTGATGATTGATGATTGATGAATGATGATTGAAAATTGATGAATGCTGATTGATGATTTGTGATTGATGAATGATGATTGATGATTGGTGATTGATGATTGATGATTGATTATTGATGATTGATGATTGATGACTGAAGATTGATGATTGATAATTAATGATTCATGATAGGTGATAGATAATACATGATTGATGCTTGATGAGTGATAATTTATGATTGATGATTGATAATTGATGATTCATGATTGATGATTAATGATTGATGATTGATGATTGAAAATTGATGAATGCTGATTGATGATTGGTGATTGATGAATGATGATTGATGATTGGTGATTGATGATTTATGGTTGATTATTGATGATTGATGATTGATGACTGAAGATTGATGATTGATAATTAATGATTCATGATAGCTAATTGATAATACAAGATTGATGAATGTTGATTGATGATTGATGATTGATGATTCATGATTTATGATAGCTGATTGATAATACATGATTGACGATTGATTATGATGACTGATGATTGATGATTGGTGATTGATGATTGATGATTGATGATTGATGGATGATTATTGATGATTGATGATTGATGATTGATGATTGATGATTGATGATTGAGGATTGATGATTTATGATTGATGATTGATGATTGATGACTGATGATTGATGATTGGTGATTGATGATTGATGAGTGATGATTGATGATTGATGATTGATGATTGATGATTGATGATTGATGATTGATGATTGATGATTGATGATTGATGATTGATGATTAATGATTGATGATTGATGATGGATGATTGATGATTGATGATTGATTATTGATGGTACATGATTGATGATTGATGATTGGTGATTGAAGATTTTTGATTGATGATTGATGATAGATGAGCGATGATTGACAATTGATGATTAATGATTGATGATTGATGATTGATGATTGATGATTGATGATTGATGATTGATGATTGATGATTGATGATTGATGATTGATGATTGATGATTAATGATTGATGATTGATGATTGATGATTGATTATTGATGATTGATGATTGATGATTGATGATTGATGATTGATGATTGATTATTGATGGTACATGATTGATGATTGATGATTTGAGATTGAAGATTTTTGATTGATGATTGATGATTGATGAGCGATGATTGACAATTGATGATTAATGATTGATGATTGATGATTGATGATTGATGATTGATGATTGATGATTGATGATTGATGATTGATGATTGAGGATTGATGATTTATGATTGATGATTGATGATTGATGATTGGTGATTGATGATTGATGATTGATGATTGATGATTGATGATTGATAATTGATAATTGATAATTGATAATTGATGATATATGATTGATGATTGATGATTGATGGCTGATGATTGGTGATTGATGATTGATGATTGATGATTGATTATTGATAATTGATGATTGATGATTAATGATTGATGATTGATTATTGATGATTGATTATTGATGATTGATTATTGATGGCACATGATTGATGATTGATGATTGGTGATTGAAGATTTTTGATTGATGATTGATGATTGATGAGCGATGATTGACAATTGATGATTAATGATTGATGATTGATGATTGATGATTGATGATTGATGATTGATGATTGATGATTGATGATTGATGATTGATGATTGATGATTGATGATTGATTATTGATGATTGATGATTGATGATTGATTATTGATGGTACATGATTGATGATTGATGATTGGTGGTCGATGATTGTCCATTGATGATTGATGATTGATGAGCGATGATTGACAATTGATGATTGATGGTTGATGATTGATTTTTGATGATTGATGATTGGTGAATGATGATTGGTGATTGATGATTGATGATTGATGATTGATCATTGATCATTGATCATTGATGATTGATGATTGATCATTGATGATTGATGATTGATGATTGATGATTTATGATTGATGATTGATGATTGATGATTGATGATTAATGATTGATGATTGATGATTGATAATTGATGATTGATTATTGATGGTACATGATTGATGATTGATGATTTGTGATTGAAGATTTTTAATTGATGATTGATGATTGATGAGCGATGATTGACAATTGATGATTAATGATTGATGATTGATGATTGATGATTGATGATTGATGATTGATGATTGATGATTGATGATTGATGTTTGATGATTGATGATTGATGATTGATGAATGATGATTGATGATTGATGATTGATTATTGATTATTGATGATTGATGATTGATGATTGATGATTGATGATTGATGATTGAGGATTGATGATTTATGATTGATGATTGATGATTGATGATTGGTGATTGATGATTGATGATTGATGATTGATAATTGATAATTGATAATTGATAATTGTTGATTGATGATTGATGATTGATGATTGATGGCTGATGATTGGTGATTGATGATTGATGATTGATGATTGATGATTGATGATTGATGATTGATGATTAATGATTGATGATTGATGATTGATGATTGATGATTGATTATTGATGGTACATGATTGATGATTGATGATTGGTGATTGAAGATTTTTGATTGATGATTGATGATTGATGAGCGATGATTGACAATTGATGATTAATGATTGATGATTGATGATTGATGATTGATGATTGATGATTGATGATTGATGATTGATGATTGATGATTGATGATTGATGATTGATGATTGATGATTGATGATTGATGATTGATGATTTATGATTGATGATTGATGATTGATGATTGAGGATTGATGATTTATGATTGATGATTGATGATTGATGATTGATGATTGGTGATTGATGATTGATGATTGATGATTGATGATATATGATTGATGATTGAAGATTGATGATTGATGATTGATGATTGATGATTGATGATTGATGATTGATGATTGATGATTGATGATTGATGATTGATGATTGATGATTGATGATTGATGATTGATGATTGATGATTGATGATTGATGATTGATGATTGATGATTGATGATTGATGATTGATGATTGATGATTGATGATTGATGATTGATGATTGGTGATTGATTATTGATGATTGATGATTGATGATTGAATATTGATGATTGATGACTGAAAATGATTGATGATTGATGATTGATGAATGATGATTGATGATTGATAATTGATGATTGAGGGTTGATGATTGATGAGTGATGATTGATGATTGATGATTAATGATTGATGATTGATGATTGATAATTGATAATTGATGGTTGCTGATTGATCATTGATGATTGATGATTGATGTTTGATGTTTGATGATTAATAATTGATGATTGATGATTGATTATTGATGATTGATGATTGATTATTGATGATTGGTGATTGATGATTCATGATTGGTGATTGATGATTGATATGATTGATGATTGATGATTGATGATTGATGTTTGATGATTGATGATTGATGTTTGATGATTGATGATTGATGATTGATGATTGATGATTGATGATTGATGATTGATGATTGGTGATTGATTATTGATGATTGATAATTGATGATTGATGATTGATGATTGATGAATGATGATTGATGATTGATAATTGATGATTGATGGTTGATGATTGATGATTGATGAGTGATGATTGATGATTGATGATTAATGATTGATGATTGATGATTGATAATTGATGATTGATGATTGATGATTGAGGATTGATGACTGATGATTGATGATTGATGATTGATGATCGATGATTGATGATTGATGATTGATGATTGATGTTTGATGATTGATGATTGGTGATTGATGATTGATGATAATGATTGATTATTGATGATTGATGATTGATGATTGATGATTGATGATTGATGATTTATGATTTATAATCAATGATTGCTGATTGATGATTGATGATTGATGATTGAGGATTGATGATTGATGATTGATGATTGATGGCTGATGATTGGTAATTGACGATTGATGATTGATTGTTGATGATTGACGATTGATAATTGATGATTGGTGATTGATGATTGATGATTGATGATTGGTGATTGATTATTGATGGTTGATGATTCATGATTGAAGATTGATGATTGATGATGAATGATTGATGATTGATGATTGATGATTGATGATTGATGATTGATGATTGATGATTGATGATTGATGATTGATGATTGATGATTGATGATTGATGATTGATGATCGATGATTGATAATACATGATTGATGATTGATGATTGATTATGATGACTGATGATTGATGATTGATGATTGATGAATGATGATTGAAAATTGATGAATGCTGATTGATGATTTGTGATTGATGAATGATGATTGATGATTGGTGATTGATGATTGATGATTGATTATTGATGATTGATGATTGATGACTGAAGATTGATGATTGATAATTAATGATTCATGATAGGTGATAGATAATACATGATTGATGCTTGATGAGTGATAATTTATGATTGATGATTGATAATTGATGATTCATGATTGATGATTAATGATTGATGATTGATGATTGAAAATTGATGAATGCTGATTGATGATTGGTGATTGATGAATGATGATTGATGATTGGTGATTGATGATTTATGGTTGATTATTGATGATTGATGATTGATGACTGAAGATTGATGATTGATAATTAATGATTCATGATAGCTAATTGATAATACAAGATTGATGAATGTTGATTGATGATTGATGATTGATGATTCATGATTTATGATAGCTGATTGATAATACATGATTGACGATTGATTATGATGACTGATGATTGATGATTGGTGATTGATGATTGATGATTGATGATTGATGGATGATTATTGATGATTGATGATTGATGATTGATGATTGATGATTGAGGATTGATGGTTTATGATTGATGATTGATGATTGATGACTGATGATTGATGATTGGTGATTGATGATTGATGAGTGATGATTGATGATTGATGATTGATGATTGATGATTGATGATTGATGATTGATGATTGATGATTGATGATTGATGATTGATGATTAATGATTGATGATTGATGATGGATGATTGATGATTGATGATTGATTATTGATGGTACATGATTGATGATTGATGATTGGTGATTGAAGATTTTTGATTGATGATTGATGATTGATGAGCGATGATTGACAATTGATGATTAATGATTGATGATTGATGATTGATGATTGATGATTGATGATTGATGATTGATGATTGATGATTGATGATTGATGATTGATGATTGATGATTGATGATTGATGATTGATGATTGATTATTGATGATTGATGATTGATGATTGATGATTGATGATTGAGGATTGATGATTTATGATTGATGATTGATGATTGATGATTGATGATTGATGATTGGTGATTGATGATTGATGATTGATGATTGATGATTGATCATTGATCATTGATCATTGATCATTGATGATTGATGATTGATGATTGATGATTGATGATTGATGATTGATGATTGATGATTGATGATTGATGATTGATGATTGATGATTGATGATTGATGATTGATGATTGATGATTAATGATTGATGATTGATGATTGATGATTGATGATTGATTATTGATGGTACATGATTGATGATTGATGATTGGTGATTGAAGATTTTTGATTGATGATTGATGATAGATGAGCGATGATTGACAATTGATGATTAATGATTGATGATTGATGATTGATGATTGATGATTGATGATTGATGATTGATGATTGATGATTGATGATTGATGATTGATGATTGATGATTGATGATTAATGATTGATGATTGATGATTGATGATTGATGATTGATTATTGATGATTGATTATTGATGATTGATGATTGATGATTGATTATTGATGGTACATGATTGATGATTGATGATTTGAGATTGAAGATTTTTGATTGATGATTGATGATTGATGAGCGATGATTGACAATTGATGATTAATGATTGATGATTGATGATTGATGATTGATGATTGATGATTGATGATTGATGATTGATGATTGAGGATTGATGATTTATGATTGATGATTGATGATTGATGATTGGTGATTGATGATTGATGATTGATGATTGATGATTGATGATTGATAATTGATAATTGATAATTGATAATTGATGATATATGATTGATGATTGATGATTGATGGCTGATGATTGGTGATTGATGATTGATGATTGATGATTGATTATTGATAATTGATGATTGATGATTGATGATTAATGATTGATGATTGATTATTGATGATTGATTATTGATGATTGATTATTGATGGCACATGATTGATGATTGATGATTGGTGATTGAAGATTTTTGATTGATGATTGATGATTGATGAGCGATGATTGACAATTGATGATTAATGATTGATGATTGATGATTGATGATTGATGATTGATGATTGATGATTGATGATTGATGATTGATGATTGATGATTGATGATTGATGATTGATGATTGATGATTGATGATTGATGATTGATGATTGATTATTGATGATTGATGATTGATGATTGATTATTGATGGTACATGATTGATGATTGATGATTGGTGGTCGATGATTGTCCATTGATGATTGATGATTGATGAGCGATGATTGACAATTGATGATTGATGGTTGATGATTGATTTTTGATGATTGATGATTGGTGAATGATGATTGGTGATTGATGATTGATGATTGATGATTGATCATTGATCATTGATCATTGATGATTGATGATTGATGATTGATGATTGATGATTGATGATTGATGATTGATGATTTATGATTGATGATTGATGATTGATGATTAATGATTGATGATTGATGATTGATGATTGATAATTGATGATTGATTATTGATGGTACATGATTGATGATTGATGATTTGTGATTGAAGATTTTTAATTGATGATTGATGATTGATGAGCGATGATTGACAATTGATGATTAATGATTGATGATTGATGATTGATGATTGATGATTGATGATTGATGATTGATGATTGATGATTGATGATTGATGATTGATGATTGATGATTGATGATTGATGATTGATGATTGATTATTGATGATTGATGATTGATGATTGATGATTGATGATTGATGATTGAGGATTGATGATTTATGATTGATGATTGATGATTGATGATTGGTGATTGATGATTGATGATTGATGATTGATAATTGATAATTGATAATTGATAATTGTTGATTGATGATTGATGATTGATGATTGATGATTGATGGCTGATGATTGGTGATTGATGATTGATGATTGATGATTGATGATTGATGATTGATGATTGATGATTGATGATTAATGATTGATGATTGATGATTGATGATTGATGATTGATTATTGATGGTACATGATTGATGATTGATGATTGGTGATTGAAGATTTTTGATTGATGATTGATGATTGATGAGCGATGATTGACAATTGATGATTAATGATTGATGATTGATGATTGATGATTGATGATTGATGATTGATGATTGATGATTGATGATTGATGATTGATGATTGATGATTGATGATTGATGATTGATTATTGATGATTGATGATTGATGATTGATGATTGATGATTGATGATTGATGATTGATGATTGATGATTGATGATTGATGATTGATGATTGAGGATTGATGATTTATGATTGATGATTGATGATTGATGATTGATGATTGGTGATTGATGATTGATGATTGATGATTGATGATATATGATTGATGATTGATGATTGATGATTGATGATATATGATTGATGATTGATGATTGATGATTGATGATTGATGATTGATGATTAATGATTGATGATTGATGATTGATGATTGATGATTGATGATTGATTATTGATGGTACATGATTGATGATTGATGATTGGTGATTGAAGATTTTTGATTGATGATTGATGAACGATGATTGACAATTGATGATTAATGATTGATGATTGATGATTGAAGATTGATGATTGATGATTGATGATTGATGATTGATGATTGATGATTGATGATTGATGATTGATGATTGATGATTGATGATTGATGATTGATGATTGATGATTGATGATTGATGATTGATGATTGATGATTGATGATTGATGATTGATTATTGATGATTGATTAGTGATGATTGACGATGGAAATTTGATGATTGGTGATTAATGATTGATGATTGATGATTGCTGATTGATGGTTGATGATTGATGATTGATGATTGATGATTAATGATTAATGATTGATGATTGACGATTGATGATTGATGATTGATGATTGATGATCGATGATTGATGATTGATGATTGATGATTGATTATTGATGATTGATTATTGATGATTGATGATTGATGATTGATGATTGATGATTGATGATTGATGATTGATGATTGATGATTGATGATTGATGATTGATGATTGATGATTGATGATTGATGATTGATGATTGATAATTGATAATTAATTATTGATGATTGATGATTGATGGCTGATGATTGGTGATTGGTGATTGATGATTGATGATTGATGATTGATGATTGATGATTGATTATTGATGATTGGTGATTGATGATTCATGATTGATGATTGATGATTGATGATTGATGGTTGATGATTGATGATTGATGATTGATGATTGATGATTAATGATTAATGATTGATGATTGATGATTGATGATTGAAGATTGATGGCTGATGATTGGTGATTGATGATTGATGATTGATGATTGATGATTGATGATTGATGATTGATGATTGATGATTGATAATTGATGATTGATTATTGATGGTACATGATTGATGATTGATGATTTGTGATTGAAGATTTTTAATTGATGATTGATGATTGATGAGCGATGATTGACAATTGATGATTAATGATTGGTGATTGATGATTGATGGTTGATGATTGATGATTGATGATTGATGATTGATGATTGATGATTGATGATTGATGATTGATGATTGATGATTGATTATTGATGATTGATGATTGATGATTGATGATTGATGATTGATGATTGATGATTGATGATTGATGATTGTGGATTGATGATTTATGATTGATGATTGATGATTGATGATTGGTGATTGATGATTGATGATTGATGATTGATGATTGATAATTGATAATTCATAATTGATAATTGATGATTGATGATTGATGATTGATGATTGATGGCTGATGATTGGTGATTGATGATTGATGATTGATGATTGATGATTGATGATTGATGATTGATGATTAATGATTGATGATTGATGATTGATGATTGATGATTGATTATTGATGGTACATGATTGATGATTGATGATTGGTGATTGAAGATTTTTGATTGATGATTGATGATTGATGAGCGATGATTGACAATTGATGATTAATGATTGATGATTGATGATTGATGATTGATGATTGATGATTGATGATTGATGATTGATGATTGATGATTGATGATTGATGATTGATTATTGATGATTGATGATTGATGATTGATGATTGATGATTGATGATTGATGATTGATGATTGAGGATTGATGATTTATGATTGATGATTGATGATTGATGATTGATGATTGGTGATTGATGATTGATGATTGATCATTGATCATTGATCATTGATGATTGATGATTGACGATTGATGATTGATGATATATGATTGATGATTGATGATTGATGATTGATGATTGATGATTGATGATTGATGATTGATGATTAATGATTGATAATTGATGGTTGATGATTGATGATTGATGATTGATGATTGATTATTGATGGTACATGATTGATGATTGATGATTGGTCATTGAAGATTTTTGATTGATGATTGATGATTGATGAGCGATGATTGACAATTGATGATTAATGATTGATGATTGATGATTGATGATTGATGATTGATGATTGATGATTGATGATTGATGATTGATGATTGATGATTGATGATTGATGATTGATGATTGATGATTGATGATTGATTATTGATAATTGATTATTGATGATTGACGATGGAAATTTGATGATTGGTGATTAATGATTGATGATTGATGATTGATGATTGATGGTTGATGATTGATGATTGATGATTGATGATTAATGATTAATGATTGATGATTGATGATTGATGATTGATGATTGATGATCGATGATTGATGATTGATGATTGATGATTGATTATTGATGATTGATTATTGATGATTGATGATTGATGATTGACGATTGATGATTGATGATTGATGATTGATGATTGATAATTGATAATTAATTATTGATGATTGATGATTGATGGCTGATGATTGGTGATTGATGATTGATGATTGATGATTGATGATTGATTATTGATGATTGGTGATTGATGATTCATGATTGGTGATTGATGATTGATATGATTGATGATTGATGATTGATGATTGATTATTGATGATTGATGTTTGATGATTGATGATTGATGATTGATGATTGATGATTGATGATTGATGATTGATGATTGATGATTGATGATTGATGATTGATGATTGATGATTGATGATTGATGATTGATGATTGATGATTGATGATTGATGATTGATGATTGATGATTGATGATTGATGATTGATGATTGATGATTGATGATTGATGATTGATGGTTGATGGATAATTATTGATGATTGATTATTGATGATTGATGATTGATGATTGATGCGTGATGATTGATAATTGATTATTGATGATTGATGATTGATGATTGATGATTGATGGTTGATGATTGATGGTTGATGATTGATGATTGATGATTGGTGATTGATGATTGATGATTAGTGATTGATGATTGATGATTGGTGAATGATGATTGATGATTGATGATTGATGATTGGTGATTGATGATTGATGATTGGTGATTGATTATTGATGTTTGATGTTTGATGTTTGATGATTGATGATTGATGATTGATGATTGATGATTGATGATTGATGATTGATGATTGATGATTGATGATTGATGATTGATGATTGATCATTGATCATTGATCATTGATGATTGATGATTGATGATTGATGATTGATGATTGATGATTGATGATTTATGATTGATGATTGATGATTGATGATTAATGATTGATGATTGATGATTGATGATTGATAATTGATGATTGATTATTGATGGTACATGATTGATGATTGATGATTTGTGATTGAAGATTTTTAATTGAAGATTGATGATTGATGAGCGATGATTGACAATTGATGATTAATGATTGATGATTGATGATTGATGATTGATGATTGATGATTGATGATTGATGATTGATGATTGATGATTGATGATTGATGATTGATTATTGATGATTGATGATTGATGATTGATGATTGATGATTGATGATTGAGGATTGATGATTTATGATTGATGATTGATGATTGATGATTGGTTATTGATGATTGATGATTGATGATTGATGATTGATAATTTATAATTGATAATTGATAATTGTTGACTGATGATTGATGATTGATGATTGATGGCTGATGATTGGTGATTGATGATTGATGATTGATGATTGATGATTGATGATTGATGATTGATGATTGATGATTGATGATTAATGATTGATGATTGATGATTGATGATTGATGATTGATTATTGATGGTACATGATTGATGATTGATGATTGGTGATTGAAGATTTTTGATTGATGATTGATGATTGATGAGCGATGATTGACAATTGATGATTAATGATTGATGATTGATGATTGATGATTGATGATTGATGATTGATGATTGATGATTGATGATTGATGATTGATGATTGATGATTGATGATTGATGATTGATTATTGATGATTGATGATTGATGATTGATGATTGATGATTGATGATTGATGATTGATGATTGATGATTGATGATTGATGATTGATGATTGAGGATTGATGATTTATGATTGATGATTGATGATTGATGATTGATGATTGGTGATTGATGATTGATGATTGATGATTGATGATATATGATTGATGATTGATGATTGATGATTGATGATATATGATTGATGATTGATGATTGATGATTGATGATTGATGATTGATGATTAATGATTGATGATTGATGATTGATGATTGATGATTGATTATTGATGGTACATGATTGATGATTGATGATTGGTGATTGAAGATTTTTGATTGATGATTGATGAACGATGATTGACAATTGATGATTAATGATTGATGATTGATGATTGAAGATTGATGATTGATGATTGATGATTGATGATTGATGATTGATGATTGATGATTGATGATTGATGATTGATGATTGATGATTGATGATTGATGATTGATGATTGATGATTGATGATTGATGATTGATGATTGATGATTGATGATTGATGATTGATTATTGATGATTGATTAGTGATGATTGACGATGGAAATTTGATGATTGGTGATTAATGATTGATGATTGATGATTGATGATTGATGATTGATGGTTGATGATTGATGATTGATGATTGATGATTAATGATTAATGATTGATGATTGACGATTGATGATTGATGATTGATCATCGATGATTGATGATTGATGATTGATGATTGATTATTGATGATTGATTATTGATGATTGATGATTGATGATTGATGATTGATGATTGATGATTGATGATTGATGATTGATGATTGATGATTGATGATTGATGATTGATGATTGATGATTGATGATTGATGATTGATGATTGATGATTGATGATTGATGATTGATGATTGATGATTGATAATTGATAATTAATTATTGATGATTGATGATTGATGGCTGATGATTGGTGATTGATGATTGATGATTGATGATTGATGATTGATGATTGATTATTGATGATTGGTGATTGATGATTCATGATTGATGATTGATGATTGATGATTGATGGTTGATGATTGATGATTGATGATTGATGATTAATGATTAATGATTGATAATTGATGATTGATGATTGAAGATTGATGGCTGATGATTGGTGATTGATGATTGATGATTGATGATTGATGATTGATAATTGATGATTGATTATTGATGGTACATGATTGATGATTGATGATTTGTGATTGAAGATTTTTAATTGATGATTGATGATTGATGAGCGATGATTGACAATTGATGATTAATGATTGGTGATTGATGATTGATGATTGATGATTGATGATTGATGATTGATGATTGATGATTGATGATTGATGATTGATGATTGATGATTGATGATTGATTATTGATGATTGATGATTGATGATTGATGATTGATGATTGATGATTGTGGATTGATGATTTATGATTGATGATTGATGATTGATGATTGGTGATTGATGATTGATGATTGATGATTGATGATTGATAATTGATAATTCATAATTGATAATTGATGATTGATGATTGATGATTGATGATTGATGGCTGATGATTGGTGATTGATGATTGATGATTGATGATTGATGATTGATGATTAATGATTGATGATTGATGATTGATGATTGATTATTGATGGTACATGATTGATGATTGATGATTGGTGATTGAAGATTTTTGATTGATGATTGATGATTGATGAGCGATGATTGACAATTGATGATTAATGATTGATGATTGATGATTGATGATTGATGATTGATGATTGATGATTGATGATTGATGATTGATTATTGATGATTGATGATTGATGATTGATGATTGATGATTGATGATTGATGATTGATGATTGAGGATTGATGATTTATGATTGATGATTGATGATTGATGATTGATGATTGGTGATTGATGATTGATGATTGATCATTGATCATTGATCATTGATGATTGATGATTGACGATTGATGATTGATGATATATGATTGATGATTGATGATTGATGATTGATGATTGATGATTAATGATTGATGATTGATGGTTGATGATTGATGATTGATGATTGATGATTGATTATTGATGGTACATGATTGATGATTGATGATTGGTGATTGAAGATTTTTGATTGATGATTGATGAGCGATGATTGACAATTGATGATTAATAATTGATGATTGATGATTGATGATTGATGATTGATGATTGATGATTGATGATTGATGATTGATGATTGATGATTGATGATTGATGATTGATGATTGATGATTGATGATTGATGATTGATGATTGATGATTGATGATTGATGATTGATTATTGATAATTGATTATTGATGATTGACGATGGAAATTTGATGATTGGTGATTAATGATTGATGATTGATGATTGATGATTGATGGTTGATGATTGATGATTGATGATTGATGATTAATGATTAATGATTGATGATTGATGATTGATGATTGATGATTAATGATCGATGATTGATGATTGATGATTGATGATTGATTATTGATGATTGATTATTGATGATTGATGATTGATGATTGACGATTGATGATTGATGATTGATGATTAATGATTGATAATTGATAATTAATTATTGATGATTGATGATTGATGGCTGATAATTGGTGATTGATGATTGATGATTGATGATTGATGATTGATTATTGATGATTGGTGATTGATGATTCATGATTGGTGATAGATGATTGATATGATTGATGATTGATGATTGATGATTGATTATTGATGATTGATGTTTGATGATTGATGATTGATGATTGATGATTGATGATTGATGATTGATGATTGATGATTGATGATTGATGATTGATGATTGATGATTGATGATTGATGATTGATGATTGATGATTGATGATTGATGATTGATGATTGATGATTGATGATTGATGATTGATGGTTGATGGATAATTATTGATGATTGATTATTGATGATTGATGATTGATGATTGATGATTGATGCGTGATGATTGATGATTGATTATTGATGATTGATGATTGATGATTGATGATTGATGATTGATGATTGATGGTTGATGATTGATGATTGATGATTGGTGATTGATGATTGATGATTAGTGATTGATGATTGATGATTGGTGAATGATGATTGATGATTGATGATTGATGATTGGTGATTGATGATTGATGATTGGTGATTGATTATTGATGTTTGATGTTTGATGTTTGATGATTGATGATTGATGATTGATGATTGATGATTGATTATTGATGATTGATGATTGGTGATTGATGATTGAAAATTGATGAATGCTAATTGATGATTGGAGATTGATGATTGATGATTGGTGATTGATGATTGATGGTTGATTATTGATGATTGATGATTGATGACTGAAGATTGATGATTGATAATTAATGATTCAAGATAGCTGATTCATAATACATGATTGATGATTGTTGATTGATGATTGATGATTGACGATTGATGATTGATGATTGAATATTGATGATTGATGACTGATGATTGGTGAGTGATGATTGATAATTGATGACTGATGATTGATGATTCATGATTGATGATTGAAGATAGATGGTTGTTGATTGATGATTGATGATTGATGACTGATGATTGATGATTGAGAATTGATGATTGATGATTGATGATTGATGATTGATGATTGGTGATTGCCTATTGATGATTGAACATTGAATATCGAATATTGATGATTGATGATTGATGGTTGATGGTTGATGGTTGATGGTTGATGATTGGTGATTGATGATTGATGATTGATGATTGATGATTGATTATTGATGATTGATGATTGATGATTAATGATTGATGGTTGGTGATTGATGATTGTCAATTGATGATTGATGACTGAAAATTGATGATTGATGTTTCATGATTCATAATAGATGGTTGATGATTGATGATTGATTATGATGACTGATGATTGATGATTGATAATTGATGATTGATGATTGATGAATGATGATTGATGATTTATGTTTGATGTTTGATGATTGATGATTTATGATTGATGATTGATAATTGATGATTGATGATTGATGAGCGATGATTGATAATTGATGACTGATGATTGATGATTCATGATTGATGATTGAAGATAGATGGTTGATGATTGATGATTGATGACTGATGATTGATGATTGATGATTGATGATTGATGATTGATGATTGATGATTGATGATTGATGATTGATGATTGATGATTGATGATTGATGATTGATGATTAGTGATTGCCTATTGATGATTGAACATTGATTATAGAATATTGATGATTGATGATTGATGGTTGATGATTGGTGATTGATGATTGATGGATGATGATTGATTATTGATGATTGATGATTGATGATTAATGATTGATGGTTGGTGATTGATGATTGTCAATTGATGATTGATGATTGATGATTGATGATTGATGATTGATGATTGATGATTGATGATTGATGATTGACGATTGATGATTGATGATTGATGATTGATGATTGATGATTGATGATTGATGATTGATGATTGATGATTGATGATTGATGATTGATGATTGATGATTGATGATTGATGATAGATGATTGATGATTGATGATTGATGATTGATGATTGATGATTGATGATTGATGATTGATGATTGATGATTGATGATTGATGATTGATGATTGATGATTGATGATTGATGATTGATTATTGATGATTGATGATTGATTATTGATGATTGGTGAGTGATGATTGATGATTGATGATTGATGATTGGTGACTGATGATTGATGATTGATGGTTGATGATTGATGATTGATGATTGATTAATGAAGATTGATGATTGATGTTTCATGACCCATGATAGCTGATTGATGATTGATGATTGATTATGATGACTAATGATTGATGATTGATGATTGATGATGATGATTGATGATTTATGTTTGATGCTTGATGATTGATGATTTATGATTGATGATTGATAATTGATAATTAATGATTGATGAGTGATGATTGATGGTTGATAATTGATGATTGATGATTGTTGATTCATGCTTCATGATAGCTGATTGATAATACATAATTGATGATTGATGATTGATGACTGATGATTTGTGATTGATGATTGATGATTGATGATTGATGATTGGTGATTGATGATTGATGATTGATGATTGATGATTGGTGACTGATGATTGATGATTGATGGTTGATGATTGATGATTGATGATTGATTAATGAAGATTGATGATTGATGTTTCATGACCCATGATAGCTGATTGATGATTGATGATTGATTATGATGACTGATGATTGATGATTGATGATTGATGATTGATGATTGATTATTGATGATTGATGATTGATTATTGATGAGTGGTGAGTGATAATTGATGATTGGAGATTGATGATTGATGATTGATGATTGATGATAGATGATTGATGATTGATGTTTGATGATTGATGATTGATGATTGATGATTGATGGTTGATGATTGATGATTGATGATTGATGATTGATGATTGAAGATTGATGGTTGATGATTGATGATTGATGATTGATGATTGATGATTGATGATTGATGATTGCTGATTGATGATTGATGATTGATGATTGATGATTGATGAGTGGTGATTGATGATTGATGATTGATGATTGATGATTGATGATTGATGATTGATGATTGATGATTGATGATTGATGATTGATGATTGATTAATGGTGCTTGATGATTGATTATTGATGATTGATGATTGATGAGTGATGATTGGTGATTGATGATTGATGATAGCTGATTGATATTACATGATTGATGATTGATTATGATGACCGATGATTGATGATTGATGATTGATGAATGATGATTGATGATTTATGTTTCATGCTTGATGATTGATGATTTATGATTGATGAGTGATGATTGATGATTGATGATTGATGATTGATTATCGATGATTGATGATTGATGATTGATGATTGATTATTGATGATTGATGATTGATGATTGATGATTAATGATTGATGATTGGTGATTTATGATTGTTGATTGATGATTAATGATTGATCATTGATGATTGATGATTGGTGATTGATGATTGATATTTGATGATTGATGACTGATGATTGATGATTGATGATTGGTGACTGATGATTGATGATTGACGATACATGGTTGGTGACTGATGATTGATGATTGATTATTGATGATTGATGATTGATGATTGATGATTGATGATTGATGACTGAAGATTGATGATTGATGTTTCAAGATTCATGATAGCTGATTGATGACTGATGATTGATGATTGATGATGATGATTGATGATTTATGTTTGATGCTTGATGATTAATGATTTATGATTGATAATTGATAATTGATGATTGATGAGTGATGATTGATGATTGATGATTGATGATTGATGTTTGATGATTCATGATTCATGATAGCTGGTTGATAATACATGATTGATGATTGATGGTTGATGATTGCTGATTGATGATTTGTGATTGATGATTGATGATTGATGATTGATGATTGATGATTGATGATTGATGATTGATGATTGATGATTGATGATTGATGATTGATGATTGATGATTGATGATAGATGATTGATGATTGTTGATTGATGATTGATGAATGATGATTGATGATTTATATTTGATGCTTGATGATTGATGGTTTATGATTGATGATTGATGATTGATGATTGATGATTGATGATTGATTATTGATGATTGATGATTGATGATTAATGATTGATGATTGGTGATTGATGATTGTTGACTGATGATTAATGATTGATGATTGATGATTGGTGATTGATGATTGATGATTGATTATTGATGATTGATGATTGATGATTGATGATTGGTGATTGATGATTGATGATTGATGATTGATTATTGATGATTTATGATTGATGACTGATGATTGATGTTTGATGATTGATGATTGGTGATTGATGATTGATGATTGATGATTGATGATTGATGATTGATGATTGATGATTGATGATTGATGATTGATGATTGATGATTGATGATTGATGATTGATGATTGATGATTGATGATTGATGATTGATGATTGATGATTGATGATTGATGATTGATGATTGATGATTGATGATTGATGATTGATGCTTGATGATTGATAATTGATGATTGATGATTGATTATTGGTGATTGATGATTGATGTTTGGTGATTGATGATTGATGATTGACGATACTTGATTGGTGATTGATGATTGATGATTGATTATTGATGATTGATGATTGATGATTGATGATTGATGATTGATGACTGAAGATTGATGATTAATGTTTCAAGATTCATGATAGCTGATTGATGACTGATGATTGATGATTGATGATGATGATTGATGATTTATGTTTGATGCTTGATGATTGATGATTTATGATTGATGATTGATAATTGATAATTGATGATTGATGAGTGATGATTGATGATTGATGATTGATGAGTGATGATTGATGTTTGATTATTCATGATTCATGATAGCTGATTGATAATACATGATTGATGATTGGTGGTTGATGATTGCTGATTGATGATTTGTGATTGATGATTGATGATTGATGATTGATGATTGATGATTGGTGATTGATGATTGATAATTGATTATTGATGATTGATGATTGATGATTGATGATTGGTGATTGATGATTGATGATTGATGATTGATTATTGATGATTGATGATTGATGATTGATGATTGATGATTGATGTTTGATGATTGATGATTGGTGATTGATGATTGATGATTGATGATTGATGATTGATGATTGATGATTGATGATTGATGATTGATGATTGATGATTGATGATTGATGATTGATGATTGATGATTGATTATTGGTGATTGATGATTGATTATTGATGATTGATGATTGATGAGTGATGATTGGTGATTGATGATTGATGATAGCTGATTGATAATACATGATTGATGATTGATTATCATGACCGATGATTGATGATTGATGAAACATGAATGATGATTGATGATTTATGTTTGATGCTTGATGATTGATGGTTTATGATTGATGATTGATGATAGATGATTGATGATTGATGCTTGATGATTGATGAATTATGATTGATGATTGATGATTGATGAATGATGATTGATTATTGATGATTGATGATTGATGATTGATGATTGATGATTGATGATTGATGATTGATGATTGATGATTGATGATTGATGATTGATGATTGATGATTGATGATTGATGATTGATGATTGATGATTGATGATTGATGATTGATGATTGATGATTGATGATTGATGATTGGTGATTGATGATTGATGAATGATGATTGATGATTTATGTTTGAAGCTTGATGATTGATGAATTATGATTGATGATTGATGATTGTTGATTGATTATTGATGATTGATGATTGATGATTGATGATTAATGATTGATGATTGATGATTGGTGATTGATGATTGATGATTGGTGATTGATGATTGATGATTGATGATTGATGGTTGATGATTGATGATTGATGGTTGATGAGTGAAGATTGATGATTTATGTTTCATGACCCATGATAGCTGATTGATGATTGATGATTGAGTATGATGACTGAGGATTGATGATTGATGATTGATGATTGATGATTGATGATTGATGATTGATTATTGATGATTGATAATTGATTATTGATGATTGATGATTGATGATTGATGATTGATGTTTGATGATTGATAATTGATGATTGATGATTGATGGTTGATGATTGATGATTGATGATTGATGATTGATGATTGATGATTGATGATTGAAGATTGATGGTTGATGATTGATGATTGATGATTGATGATTGATGATTGGTGATTGATGATTGATGATTGATGATTGATGATTGATGATTGATGATTGATGATTGATGATTGATGATTGGTGATTGATGATTGATGATTGATGATTGATGATTGATGATTGATGATTGATGATTGATGATTGATGATTGATGATTGATGATTGATGATTGATGATTGATGATTGATGATTGATGATTGATGATTGATGATTGATGAGTGATGATTGATGATTGATGATTGATGATTGATGATTGATTATTGGTGATTGATGATTGATGATTGATGATTGATGATTGATGATTGATGATTGGTGATTGATGATTGATGATTGATGATTGATGATTGATGATTGATGATTGATGATTGATGATTGGTGATTGATAATTGATGATTGATGATTGATGATTGATGATTGATGATTGATTATTGATGATTGATGATTGATTATTGATGATTGATGATTGATGATTGATGATTGATGTTTGATGATTGATGATTGATGGTTGATGATTGATGATTGATGATTGATGATTGATGATTGATGATTGATGATTGATGATTGAAGATTGATGGTTGATGATTGATGATTGATGATTGATGATTGGTGATTGATGATTGATGATTGATGATTGATGATTGATGATTGATGATTGATGATTGGTGATTGATGATTGATGATTGATGATTGATGATTGATGATTGATGATTGGTGATTGATGATTGATGATTGATGATTGATGATTGATGATTGATGATTGATGATTGATGATTGATGATTGATGATTGATGATTGATGATTGATGATTGATGATTGATGATTGATGATTGATGATTGATGATTGATGATTGATTATTGGTGATTGATGATTGATTATTGATGATTGATGATTGATGATTGATGATTGATGGTTGATGATTGATGATTGATGATTGATGATTGATGATTGATGATTGATGATCGATGATTGATGATTGATGATTGAAGATTGATGGTTGATGATTGATGATTGATGATTGATGATTGGGGATTGATGATTGATGATTGATGATTGATGATTGATGATTGATTATTGATGATTGATGATTGATTATTGATGATTGATGATTGATGATTGATGATTGATGTTTGATGATTGATGATTGATAGTTGATGAATGATGATTGATGATTGATGATTGATGATTGATGATTGAAGATTGATGGTTGATGATTGATGATTGATTATTGATGATTGGTGATTGATGATTGATGATTGATGATTGATGATTGATGATTGATGATTGATGATTGATGATTGATGATTGGTGATTGATGATTGATGATTGATGATTGATGATTGATGATTGATGATTGATGATTGATGATTGATGATTGATGATTGATGATTGATGATTGATGATTGATGATTGATGATTGATGATTGATGATTGATGATTGATGATTGATGATTGATGATTGATGATTGATGATTGATGATTGATGATTGATGATTGATGATTGATGATTGATGATTGAAGATTGATGGTTGATGATTGATGATTGATGATTGGTGATTGATGATTGATGTTTGATGATTGATGAATTATGATTGATGATTGATGATTGATGATTGATGATTGATGATTGATGGTTGATGATTGATGATTGATGATTGATGATTGATGATTGATGATTGAAGATTGATGGTTGATGATTGATGATTGATGATTGATGATTGGTGATTGATGATTGAGGATTGATGATTGATGATTGATGATTGATGACTGAAGATTGATGATTAATGTTTCAAGATTCATGATAGCTGATTGATGATTGTTGATTGATGATTGATGAATGATGATTGATAATTTATGTTTGATGCTTGATGATTGATGAGTTATGATTGATGATTGATGATTGATGATTGATGATTGATGATTGATGATTGATGATTGATGATTAATGATTGATGATTGGTGATTGATGATTGTTGATTGATGATTAATGATTGATGATTGATGATTGGTGATTGATGATTGATAATTGATTATTGATGATTGATGATTGATGATTGATGATTGGTGATTGATGATTGATGATTGATGATTGATTATTGATTATTGATTATTGATGATTGATGATTGATGATTGATGATTGATGTTTGATGATTGATGATTGGTGATTGATGATTGATGATTGATGATTGATGATTGATGATTGATGATTGATGATTGATGATTGATGATTGATGAATGATGATTGATGATTGATGATTGATTATTGGTGATTGATGATTGATTATTGATGATTGATGATTGATGAGTGATGATTGGTGATTGATGATTGATGATAGCTGATTGATAATACATGATTGATGATTGATTATCATGACCGATGATTGATGATTGATGAAACATGAATGATGATTGATGATTTATGTTTGATGCTTGATGATTGATGGTTTATGATTGATGATTGATGATAGATGATTGATGATTGATGCTTGATGATTGATGAATTATGATTGATGATTGATGATTGATGAATGATGATTGATTATTGATGATTGATGATTGATGATTGATGATTGATGATTGATGATTGATGATTGATGATTGATGATTGATGATTGATGATTGATGATTGATGATTGATGATTGATGATTGATGATTGATGATTGATGATTGATGATTGATGATTGATGATTGATGATTGATGATTGATGATTGATGATTGGTGATTGATGATTGATGAATGATGATTGATGATTTATGTTTGAAGCTTGATGATTGATGAATTATGATTGATGATTGATGATTGTTGATTGATTATTGATGATTGATGATTGATGATTGATGATTAATGATTGATGATTGATGATTGGTGATTGATGATTGATGATTGGTGATTGATGATTGATGATTGATGATTGATGGTTGATGATTGATGATTGATGGTTGATGAGTGAAGATTGATGATTGATGTTTCATGACCCATGATAGCTGATTGATGATTGATGATTGAGTATGATGACTGAGGATTGATGATTGATGATTGATGATTGATGATTGATGATTGATTATTGATGATTGATAATTGATTATTGATGATTGATGATTGATGATTGATGATTGATGTTTGATGATTGATAATTGATGATTGATGATTGATGGTTGATGATTGATGATTGATGATTGATGATTGATGATTGATGATTGATGATTGAAGATTGATGGTTGATGATTGATGATTGATGATTGATGATTGATGATTG
Source organism: Stratiomys singularior (assembly GCA_954870665.1). Lineage (NCBI taxonomy): Eukaryota > Metazoa > Arthropoda > Insecta > Diptera > Stratiomyidae > Stratiomys > Stratiomys singularior. The sequence goes on from CATOZT010000069.1 coordinate 54,299, forward strand.
GTGATTGATGATTGATGATTGATGATTGATGATTGATGATTGATGATTGATGATTGATGATTGGTGATTGATGATTGATGATTGATGATTGATGATTGATGATTGATGATTGATGATTGATGATTGATGATTGATGATTGATGATTGATGATTGATGATTGATGATTGATGATTGATGATTGATGATTGATGATTGATGATTGATGAGTGATGATTGATGATTGATGATTGATGATTGATGATTGATTATTGGTGATTGATGATTGATGATTGATGATTGATGATTGATGATTGATGATTGGTGATTGATGATTGATGATTGATGATTGATGATTGATGATTGATGATTGATGATTGGTGATTGATAATTGATGATTGATGATTGATGATTGATGATTGATTATTGATGATTGATGATTGATTATTGATGATTGATGATTGATGATTGATGATTGATGTTTGATGATTGATGATTGATGGTTGATGATTGATGATTGATGATTGATGATTGATGATTGATGATTGATGATTGATGATTGATGATTGAAGATTGATGGTTGATGATTGATGATTGATGATTGATGATTGAAGATTGATGGTTGATGATTGATGATTGATGATTGATGATTGGTGATTGATGATTGATGATTGATGATTGATGATTGATGATTGATTATTGATGATTGATGATTGATTATTGATGATTGATGATTGATGATTGATGATTGATGTTTGATGATTGATGATTGATGATTGATAGTTGATGAATGATGATTGATGATTGATGATTGATGATTGAAGATTGATGGTTGATGATTAATGATTGATGATTGATGATTGGTGATTGATGATTGATGATTGATGATTGATGATTGATGATTGATGATTGATGATTGATGATTGATGATTGGTGATTGATGATTGATGATTGATGATTGATGATTGATGATTGATGATTGATGATTGATGATTGATGATTGATGATTGATGATTGATGATTGATGATTGATGATTGATGATTGATGATTGATGATTGATGATTGATGATTGATGATTGATGATTGATGATTGATGATTGATGATTGATGATTGATGATTGATGATTGAAGATTGATGGTTGATGATTGATGATTGATGATTGGTGATTGATGATTGATGTTTGATGATTGATGAATTATGATTGATGATTGATGATTGATGATTGATGATTGATGATTGATGGTTGATGATTGATGATTGATGATTGATGATTGATGATTGAAGATTGATGGTTGATGATTGATGATTGATGATTGATGATTGGTGATTGATGATTGAGGATTGATGATTGATGATTGATGATTGATGACTGAAGATTGATGATTAATGTTTCAAGATTCATGATAGCTGATTGATGATTGTTGATTGATGATTGATGAATGATGATTGATAATTTATGTTTGATGCTTGATGATTGATGAGTTATGATTGATGATTGATGATTGATGATTGATGATTGATGATTGATGATTGATGATTAATGATTGATGATTGGTGATTGATGATTGTTGATTGATGATTAATGATTGATGATTGATGATTGGTGATTGATGATTGATAATTGATTATTGATGATTGATGATTGATGATTGATGATTGGTGATTGATGATTGATGATTGATGATTGATTATTGATGATTGATGATTGATGATTGATGATTGATGATTGATGTTTGATGATTGATGATTGGTGATTGATGATTGATGATTGATGATTGATGATTGATGATTGATGATTGATGATTGATGATTGATGATTGATGATTGATGATTGATGATTGATGATTGATGATTGATGATTGATGATTGATGATTGATGATTGATTATTGGTGATTGATGATTGATTATTGATGATTGATGATTGATGATTGATGATTGATGGTTGATGATTGATGATTGATGATTGATGATTGATGATTGATGATTGATGATTGATGATTGATTATTGGTGATTGATGATTGATTATTGATGATTGATGATTGATGATTGATGATTGATGGTTGATGATTGATGATTGATGATTGATGATTGATGATTGATGATTGATGATTGATGATTGATGATTGATGATTGATGATTGAAGATTGATGGTTGATGATTGATGATTGATGATTGATGATTGGTGATTGATGATTGATGATTGATGATTGATGATTGATGATTGATTATTGATGATTGATGATTGATTATTGATGATTGATGATTGATGATTGATGATTGATGTTTGATGATTGATGATTGATGATTGATAGTTGATGAATGATGATTGATGATTGATGATTGATGATTGAAGATTGATGGTTGATGATTGATGATTGATGATTGATGATTGGGGATTGATGATTGATGATTGATGATTGATGATTGATGATTGATGATTGATGATTGATGATTGGTGATTGATGATTGATGATTGATGATTGATGATTGATGATTGATGATTGATGATTGATGATTGATGATTGATGATTGAAGATTGATGGTTGATGATTGATGATTGATGATTGATGATTGGTGATTGATGATTGATGATTGATGATTGATGATTGATGATTGATGATTGATTATTGATGATTGATGATTGATTATTGATGATTGATGATTGATGATTGATGATTGATGTTTGATGATTGATGATTGATGATTGATAGTTGATGAATGATGATTGTTGATTGATGATTGATGATTGATAATTGATTATTGATGATTGATGATTGATGATTGATGATTGATGTTTGATGATTGATAATTGATGATTGATGATTGATGGTTGATGATTGATGATTGATGATTGATGATTGATGATTGATGATTGATGATTGATGATTGATGATTGATGATTGATGATTGATGATTGATGATTGATGATTGATGATTGATGATTGATGATTGATGATTGATGATTGATGATTTATGATTGATGATTGATGATTGATTATTGGTGATTGATGATTGATGATTGATTATTGATGATTGATGATTGATGATTGATGATTGATGATTGATGATTGATGATTGATTATTGGTGATTGATGATTGATGATTGATGATTGATGATTGATGATTGATGATTGGTGATTGATGATTGATGATTGATGATTGATGATTGATGATTGATGATTGATGATTGATGATTGGTGATTGATAATTGATGATTGATGATTGATGATTGATGATTGATGATTGATTATTGATGATTGATGATTGATTATTGATGATTGATGATTGATGATTGATGATTGATGTTTGATGATTGATGATTGATGGTTGATGATTGATGATTGATGATTGATGATTGATGATTGATGATTGATGATTGATGATTGATGATTGAAGATTGATGGTTGATGATTGATGATTGATGATTGATGATTGGTGATTGATGATTGATGATTGATGATTGATGATTGATGATTGATGATTGATGATTGGTGATTGATGATTGATGATTGATGATTGATGATTGATGATTGATGATTGGTGATTGGTGATTGATGATTGATGATTGATGATTGATGATTGATGATTGATGATTGATGATTGATGATTGATGATTGATGATTGATGATTGATGATTGATGATTGATGATTGATGATTGATGATTGATGATTGATTTTTGGTGATTGATGATTGATTATTGATGATTGATGATTGATGATTGATGATTGATGGTTGATGATTGATGATTGATGATTGATGATTGATGATTGATGATTGATGATTGATGATTGATGATTGATGATTGATGATTGATGATTGATGATTGATGATTGATGATTGATTATTGATGATTGATGATTGATTATTGATGATTGATGATTGATGATTGATGATTGATGATTGATGTTTGATGATTGATGATTGATGATTGATAGTTGATGAATGATGATTGATGATTGATGATTGATGATTGAAGATTGATGGTTGATGATTGATGATTGATGATTGATGATTGGTGATTGATGATTGATGATTGATGATTGATGATTGATGATTGATGATTGATGATTGATGATTGATGATTGGTGATTGATGATTGATGATTGATGATTGATGATTGATGATTGATGATTGATGATTGATGATTGATGATTGATGATTGATGATTGATGATTGATGATTGATGATTGATGATTGATGATTGATGATTGATGATTGATGATTGATGATTGATGATTGATGATTGATGATTGATGATTGATGATTGAAGATTGATGGTTGATGATTGATGATTGATGATTGGTGATTGATGATTGATGTTTGATGATTGATGAATTATGATTGATGATTGATGATTGATGATTGATGATTGATGATTGATGGTTGATGATTGATGATTGATGATTGATGATTGATGATTGAAGATTGATGGTTGATGATTGATGATTGATGATTGATGATTGGTGATTGATGATTGAGGATTGATGATTGATGATTGATGATTGATGACTGAAGATTGATGATTAATGTTTCAAGATTCATGATAGCTGATTGATGATTGTTGATTGATGATTGATGAATGATGATTGATAATTTATGTTTGATGCTTGATGATTGATGAGTTATGATTGATGATTGATGATTGATGATTGATGATTGATGATTGATGATTAATGATTGATGATTGGTGATTGATGATTGTTGATTGATGATTAATGATTGATGATTGATGATTGGTGATTGATGATTGATAATTGATTATTGATGATTGATGATTGATGATTGATGATTGGTGATTGATGATTGATGATTGATGATTGATTATTGATGATTGATGATTGATGATTGATGATTGATGATTGATGTTTGATGATTGATGATTGGTGATTGATGATTGATGATTGATGATTGATGATTGATGATTGATGATTGATGATTGATGATTGATGATTGATGATTGATTATTGGTGATTGATGATTGATTATTGATGATTGATGATTGATGAGTGATGATTGGTGATTGATGATTGATGATAGCTGATTGATAATACATGATTGATGATTGATTATCATGACCGATGATTGATGATTGATGAAACATGAATGATGATTGATGATTTATGTTTGATGCTTGATGATTGATGGTTTATGATTGATGATTGATGATAGATGATTGATGATTGATGCTTGATGATTGATGAATTATGATTGATGATTGATGATTGATGAATGATGATTGATTATTGATGATTGATGATTGATGATTGATGATTGATGATTGATGATTGATGATTGATGATTGATGATTGATGATTGATGATTGATGATTGATGATTGATGATTGATGATTGATGATTGATGATTGATGATTGATGATTGATGATTGATGATTGATGATTGATGATTGATGATTGATGATTGGTGATTGATGATTGATGAATGATGATTGATGATTTATGTTTGAAGCTTGATGATTGATGAATTATGATTGATGATTGATGATTGTTGATTGATTATTGATGATTGATGATTGATGATTGATGATTAATGATTGATGATTGATGATTGGTGATTGATGATTGATGATTGGTGATTGATGATTGATGATTGATGATTGATGGTTGATGATTGATGATTGATGGTTGATGAGTGAAGATTGATGATTGATGTTTCATGACCCATGATAGCTGATTGATGATTGATGATTGAGTATGATGACTGAGGATTGATGATTGATGATTGATGATTGATGATTGATGATTGATGATTGATTATTGATGATTGATAATTGATTATTGATGATTGATGATTGATGATTGATGTTTGATGATTGATAATTGATGATTGATGATTGATGGTTGATGATTGATGATTGATGATTGATGATTGATGATTGATGATTGATGATTGAAGATTGATGGTTGATGATTGATGATTGATGATTGATGATTGATGATTGGTGATTGATGATTGATGATTGATGATTGATGATTGATGATTGATGATTGATGATTGATGATTGATGATTGATGATTGGTGATTGATGATTGATGATTGATGATTGATGATTGATGATTGATGATTGATGATTGATGATTGATGATTGATGATTGATGATTGATGATTGATGATTGATGATTGATGATTGATGATTGATGATTGATGATTGATGAGTGATGATTGATGATTGATGATTGATGATTGATGATTGATTATTGGTGATTGATGATTGATGATTGATGATTGATGATTGATGATTGATGATTGGTGATTGATGATTGATGATTGATGATTGATGATTGATGATTGATGATTGATGATTGATGATTGGTGATTGATAATTGATGATTGATGATTGATGATTGATGATTGATTTTTGATGATTGATGATTGATTATTGATGATTGATGATTGATGATTGATGATTGATGTTTGATGATTGATGATTGATGGTTGATGATTGATGATTGATGATTGATGATTGATGATTGATGATTGATGATTGAAGATTGATGGTTGATGATTGATGATTGATGATTGATGATTGAAGATTGATGGTTGATGATTGATGATTGATGATTGATGATTGGTGATTGATGATTGATGATTGATGATTGATGATTGATGATTGATTATTGATGATTGATGATTGATTATTGATGATTGATGATTGATGATTGATGATTGATGTTTGATGATTGATGATTGATGATTGATAGTTGATGAATGATGATTGATGATTGATGATTGATGATTGAAGATTGATGGTTGATGATTGATGATTGATGATTGATGATTGGTGATTGATGATTGATGATTGATGATTGATGATTGATGATTGATGATTGATGATTGATGATTGGTGATTGATGATTGATGATTGATGATTGATGATTGATGATTGATGATTGATGATTGATGATTGATGATTGATGATTGATGATTGATGATTGATGATTGATGATTGATGATTGATGATTGATGATTGATGATTGATGATTGATGATTGATGATTGATGATTGATGATTGATGATTGATGATTGATGATTGATGATTGAAGATTGATGGTTGATGATTGATGATTGATGATTGGTGATTGATGATTGATGTTTGATGATTGATGAATTATGATTGATGATTGATGATTGATGATTGATGATTGATGATTGATGGTTGATGATTGATGATTGATGATTGATGATTGATGATTGAAGATTGATGGTTGATGATTGATGATTGATGATTGATGATTGGTGATTGATGATTGAGGATTGATGATTGATGATTGATGATTGATGACTGAAGATTGATGATTAATGTTTCAAGATTCATGATAGCTGATTGATGATTGTTGATTGATGATTGATGAATGATGATTGATAATTTATGTTTGATGCTTGATGATTGATGAGTTATGATTGATGATTGATGATTGATGATTGATGATTGATGATTGATGATTGATGATTAATGATTGATGATTGGTGATTGATGATTGTTGATTGATGATTAATGATTGATGATTGATGATTGGTGATTGATGATTGATAATTGATTATTGATGATTGATGATTGATGATTGATGATTGGTGATTGATGATTGATGATTGATGATTGATTATTGATGATTGATGATTGATGATTGATGATTGATGATTGATGTTTGATGATTGATGATTGGTGATTGATGATTGATGATTGATGATTGATGATTGATGATTGATGATTGATGATTGATGATTGATGATTGATGATTGATGATTGATGATTGATGATTGATGATTGATGATTGATGATTGATGATTGATGATTGATGATTGATGATTGATTATTGGTGATTGATGATTGATTATTGATGATTGATGATTGATGATTGATGATTGATGGTTGATGATTGATGATTGATGATTGATGATTGATGATTGATGATTGATTATTGGTGATTGATGATTGATTATTGATGATTGATGATTGATGATTGATGATTGATGGTTGATGATTGATGATTGATGATTGATGATTGATGATTGATGATTGATGATTGATGATTGATGATTGATGATTGATGATTGATGATTGAAGATTGATGGTTGATGATTGATTATTGATGATTGATGATTGGTGATTGATGATTGATGATTGATGATTGATGATTGATGATTGATTATTGATGATTGATGATTGATTATTGATGATTGATGATTGATGATTGATGATTGATGATTGATGATTGATGATTGATGTTTGATGATTGATGATTGATGATTGATAGTTGATGAATGATGATTGATGATTGATGATTGATGATTGAAGATTGATGGTTGATGATTGATGATTGATGATTGATGATTGGGGATTGATGATTGATGATTGATGATTGATGATTGATGATTGATGATTGATGATTGATGATTGGTGATTGATGATTGATGATTGATGATTGATGATTGATGATTGATGATTGATGATTGATGATTGATGATTGATGATTGAAGATTGATGGTTGATGATTGATGATTGATGATTGATGATTGGTGATTGATGATTGATGATTGATGATTGATGATTGATGATTGATGATTGATTATTGATGATTGATGATTGATTATTGATGATTGATGATTGATGATTGATGATTGATGTTTGATGATTGATGATTGATGATTGATAGTTGATGAATGATGATTGATGATTGATGATTGATAATTGATTATTGATGATTGATGATTGATGATTGATGATTGATGTTTGATGATTGATAATTGATGATTGATGATTGATGGTTGATGATTGATGATTGATGATTGATGATTGATGATTGATGATTGATGATTGATGATTGATGATTGATGATTGATGATTGATGATTGATGATTGATGATTGATGATTGATGATTGATGATTGATGATTGATGATTGATGATTGATGATTGATGATTGATTATTGGTGATTGATGATTGATTATTGATGATTGATGATTGATGATTGATGGTTGATGATTGATGATTGATGATTGATGATTGATGATTGATGATTGATTATTGGTGATTGATGATTGATTATTGATGATTGATGATTGATGATTGATGATTGATGGTTGATGATTGATGATTGATGATTGATGATTGATGATTGATGATTGATGATTGATGATTGATGATTGATGATTGAAGATTGATGGTTGATGATTGATGATTGATGATTGATGATTGGTGATTGATGATTGATGATTGATGATTGATGATTGATGATTGATTATTGATGATTGATGATTGATTATTGATGATTGATGATTGATGATTGATGATTGATGTTTGATGATTGATGATTGATGATTGATAGTTGATGAATGATGATTGATGATTGATGATTGATGATTGAAGATTGATGAGTGAAGATTGATGATTGATGTTTCATGACCCATGATAGCTGATTGATGATTGATGATTGAGTATGATGACTGAGGATTGATGATTGATGATTGATGATTGATGATTGATGATTGATGATTGATTATTGATGATTGATAATTGATTATTGATGATTGATGATTGATGATTGATGATTGATGTTTGATGATTTATAATTGATGATTGATGATTGATGGTTGATGATTGATGATTGATGATTGATGATTGATGATTGATGATTGATGATTGATGATTGATGATTGATGATTGATGATTGATGATTGATGATTGATGATTGATGATTGATGATTGATGATTGATGATTGATGATTGATGATTGATGATTGATGATTGATGATTGATTATTGGTGATTGATGATTGATTATTGATGATTGATGATTGATGATTGATGGTTGATGATTGATGATTGATGATTGATGATTGATGATTGATGATTGATTATTGGTGATTGATGATTGATTATTGATGATTGATGATTGATGATTGATGATTGATGGTTGATGATTGATGATTGATGATTGATGATTGGTGATTGATGATTGATGATTGATGATTGATGATTGATGATTGATGATTGATGATTGATGATTGATGATTGATGATTGATGATTGATGATTGATTATTGGTGATTGATGATTGATTATTGATGATTGATGATTGATGATTGATGGTTGATGATTGATGATTGATGATTGATGATTGATGATTGATGATTGATTATTGGTGATTGATGATTGATTATTGATGATTGATGATTGATGATTGATGATTGATGGTTGATGATTGATGATTGATGATTGATGATTGATGATTGATGATTGATGATTGATGATTGATGATTGATGATTGATGATTGAAGATTGATGGTTGATGATTGATGATTGATGATTGATGATTGGTGATTGATGATTGATGATTGATGATTGATGATTGATGATTGATTATTGATGATTGATGATTGATTATTGATGATTGATGATTGATGATTGATGATTGATGTTTGATGATTGATGATTGATGATTGATAGTTGATGAATGATGATTGATGATTGATGATTGATGATTGAAGATTGATGAGTGAAGATTGATGATTGATGTTTCATGACCCATGATAGCTGATTGATGATTGATGATTGAGTATGATGACTGAGGTTTGATGATTGATGATTGATGATTGATGATTGATGATTGATGATTGATTATTGATGATTGATAATTGATTATTGATGATTGATGATTGATGATTGATGATTGATGTTTGATGATTGATGATTGATGATTGATGATTGATGATTGATGATTGATGATTGATGATTGATGATTGATGTTAATGATTGATGATTGATGATTGATAGTTGATGAATGATGATTGATGATTGATGATTGATGATTGAAGATTGATGGTTGATGATTGATGATTGATGATTGATGATTGGTGATTGATGGTTGATGATTGATGATTGATGATTGATGATTGATGATTGATGATTGATGATTGATGATTGATGATTGATGATTGGTGATTGATGATTGATGATTGATGATTGATGATTGATGATTGATGATTGATGATTGATGATTGATGATTGATGATTGATGATTGATGATTGATGATTGATGATTGATGATTGATGATTGATGATTGATGATTGATGATTGATGATTGATGATTGATGATTGATGATTGATGATTGATGATTGATGATTGATGATTGATGATTGATGATTGATGATTGATGATTGATGATTGAAGATTGATGGTTGATGATTGATGATTGATGATTGGTGATTGATGATTGATGTTTGATGATTGATGAATTATGATTGATGATTGATGATTGATGATTGATGATTGATGATTGATGGTTGATGATTGATGATTGATGATTGATGATTGATGATTGAAGATTGATGGTTGATGATTGATGATTGATGATTGATGATTGGTGATTGATGATTGAGGATTGATGATTGATGATTGATGATTGATGACTGAAGATTGATGATTAATGTTTCAAGATTCATGATAGCTGATTGATGATTGTTGATTGATGATTGATGAATGATGATTGATAATTTATGTTTGATGCTTGATGATTGATGAGTTATGATTGATGATTGATGATTGATGATTGATGATTGATGATTGATGATTAATGATTGATGATTGGTGATTGATGATTGTTGATTGATGATTAATGATTGATGATTGATGATTGGTGATTGATGATTGATAATTGATTATTGATGATTGATGATTGATGATTGATGATTGATGAGTGGTGATTGATGATTGATGATTGATGATTGATTATTGATGATTGATGATTGATGATTGATGATTGATGATTGATGATTGATGTTTGATGATTGATGATTGGTGATTGATGATTGATGATTGATGATTGATGATTGATGATTGATGATTGATGATTGATGATTGATGATTGATGATTGATGATTGATGATTGATGATTGATGATTGATGATTGATTATTGGTGATTGATGATTGATTATTGATGATTGATGATTGATGAGTGATGATTGGTGATTGATGATTGATGATAGCTGATTGATAATACATGATTGATGATTGATTATCATGACCGATGATTGATGATTGATGAAACATGAATGATGATTGATGATTTATGTTTGATGCTTGATGATTGATGGTTTATGATTGATGATTGATGATAGATGATTGATGATTGATGCTTGATGATTGATGAATTATGATTGATGATTGATGATTGATGAATGATGATTGATTATTGATGATTGATGATTGATGATTGATGATTGATGATTGATGATTGATGATTGATGATTGATGATTGATGATTGATGATTGATGATTGATGATTGATGATTGATGATTGATGATTGATGATTGATGATTGATGATTGATGATTGATGATTGGTGATTGATGATTGATGAATGATGATTGATGATTTATGTTTGAAGCTTGATGATTGATGAATTATGATTGATGATTGATGATTGTTGATTGATTATTGATGATTGATGATTGATGATTGATGATTAATGATTGATGATTGATGATTGGTGATTGATGATTGATGATTGGTGATTGATGATTGATGATTGATGATTGATGGTTGATGATTGATGATTGATGGTTGATGAGTGAAGATTGATGATTGATGTTTCATGACCCATGATAGCTGATTGATGATTGATGATTGAGTTTGATGACTGAGGATTGATGATTGATGATTGATGATTGATGATTGATGATTGATGATTGATGATTGATGATTAATGATTGATGATTAATGATTGATGATTGGTGATTGATGATTGTTGATTGATGATTAATGATTGATGATTGATGATTGGTGATTGATGATTGATAATTGATTATTGATGATTGATGATTGATGATTGATGATTGGTGATTGATGATTGATGATTGATGATTGATTATTGATGATTGATGATTGATGATTGATGATTGATGATTGATGTTTGATGATTGATGATTGGTGATTGATGATTGATGATTGATGATTGATGATTGATGATTGATGATTGATGATTGATGATTGATGATTGATGATTGATGATTGATGATTGATGATTGATTATTGGTGATTGATGATTGATTATTGATGATTGATGATTGATGAGTGATGATTGGTGATTGATGATTGATGATAGCTGATTGATAATACATGATTGATGATTGATTATCATGACCGATGATTGATGATTGATGAAACATGAATGATGATTGATGATTTATGTTTGATGCTTGATGATTGATGGTTTATGATTGATGATTGATGATAGATGATTGATGATTGATGCTTGATGATTGATGAATTATGATTGATGATTGATGATTGATGAATGATGATTGATTATTGATGATTGATGATTGATGATTGATGATTGATGATTGATGATTGATGATTGATGATTGATGATTGATGATTGATGATTGATGATTGATGATTGATGATTGATGATTGATGATTGATGATTGATGATTGATGATTGATGATTGATGATTGATGATTGATGATTGATGATTGATGATTGATGATTGATGATTGGTGATTGATGATTGATGAATGATGATTGATGATTTATGTTTGAAGCTTGATGATTGATGAATTATGATTGATGATTGATGATTGTTGATTGATTATTGATGATTGATGATTGATGATTGATGATTAATGATTGATGATTGATGATTGGTGATTGATGATTGATGATTGGTGATTGATGATTGATGATTGATGATTGATGGTTGATGATTGATGATTGATGGTTGATGAGTGAAGATTGATGATTGATGTTTCATGACCCATGATAGCTGATTGATGATTGATGATTGAGTATGATGACTGAGGATTGATGATTGATGATTGATGATTGATGATTGATGATTGATGATTGATGAATTATGATTGATAATTGATTATTGATGATTGATGATTGATGATTGATGATTGATGTTTGATGATTGATAATTGATGATTGATGATTGATGGTTGATGATTGATGATTGATGATTGATGATTGATGATTGATGATTGAAGATTGATGGTTGATGATTGATGATTGATGATTGATGATTGATGATTGGTGATTGATGATTGATGATTGATGATTGATGATTGATGATTGATGATTGATGATTGATGATTGGTGATTGATGATTGATGATTGATGATTGATGATTAATGATTGATGATTGATGATTGGTGATTGATGATTGATGATTGGTGATTGATGATTGATGATTGATGATTGATGGTTGATGATTGATGATTGATGGTTGATGAGTGAAGATTGATGATTGATGTTTCATGACCCATGATAGCTGATTGATGATTGATGATTGAGTATGATGACTGAGGATTGATGATTGATGATTGATGATTGATGATTGATGATTGATGATTGATGATTAATTATTGATGATTGATAATTGATTATTGATGATTGATGATTGGTGATTGATGATTGATGATTGATGATTGATGATTGATGATTGATGATTGATGATTGATGATTGATGATTGATGATTGATGATTGATGATTGATGATTGATGATTGATGATTGATGATTGATGATTGATGATTGATGATTGATGATTGATGATTGATGATTGATGATTGATGATTGATGATTGATGATTGATGATTGATGATTGATGATTGATGATTGATGATTGATGATTGATGATTGATGATTGATGATTGAAGATTGATGGTTGATGATTGATGATTGATGATTGGTGATTGATGATTGATGTTTGATGATTGATGAATTATGATTGATGATTGATGATTGATGATTGATGATTGATGATTGATGATTGATGGTTGATGATTGATGATTGATGATTGATGATTGATGATTGAAGATTGATGGTTGATGATTGGTGATTGATGATTGATGATTGGTGATTGATGATTGAGGATTGATGATTGATGATTGATGATTGATGACTGAAGATTGATGATTAATGTTTCAAGATTCATGATAGCTGATTGATGATTGATGATTGATGACTGAAGATTGATGATTAATGTTTCAAGATTCATGATAGCTGATTGATGATTGTTGATTGATGATTGATGAATGATGATTGATAATTTATGTTTGATGCTTGATGATTGATGAGTTATGATTGATGATTGATGATTGATGATTGATGATTGATGATTGATGATTGATGATTGATGATTAATGATTGATGATTGGTGATTGATGATTGTTGATTGATTATGATGACTGATGATTGATGATTGATTATTGATGATTGATGATTGATGATTGATGATTGATGATTGATGATTGATGATTGATGATTGATGATTGATGATTGATGATTGATGATTGATGATTGATGATTGATGATTGATGATTGATTATTGATGATTGATGATTGATTATTGATGATTGGTGAGTGATGATTGATGATTGGAGATTGATGATTGATTATTGATGATTGATGATTGATGTTTGATGATTGATGATTGATGATTGATTATTGATGATAGATGGTTGATGATTGATCATTGATGATTGATGATTGATGATTGAAGATTGATGGTTGATGATTGATGATTGATGATTGATGATTGATGATTGATGATTGATGATTGATAATTGATTATTGATGATTGATGCTTGATGATTGATGATTGATGATTGATGATTGATGATTGATGATTGATGATTGATGATTGATGATTGATGATTGATGATTGATGATTGTTGATTGATGATTGATTATTGATGATTGATTATTGGTGATTGATGATTGGTGAATGATGATTGATGATTTATGTTTGATGATTGATGATTGATGATTTATGATTGATGATTGATGATTGATGATTGATGATTGATGATTGATGATTGATGATTGATGATTGATGATTGATGATTGATGATTGATGATTGCTTTTTGATGATTGATGATTGACGATTAATGATTGATGATATATGATTGATGATTGATTATTGGTGATTGATGATTGATGATAGATGATTGATGATTTATGCTTGATGATTGATGATTGATGATTTATGATTGATGATTGATGATTGATGATTGATGATTGATGATTGATGATTGATGATTGATGATTGATGATTGATGATTGATGATTGATGATTGATGATTGATTATTGGTGATTGATGATTGATGAATGATGATTGATGATTTATGTTCGATGATTGATGATTGATGATTGATGATTGATGATTCATGATTCATGATTGATGATTGATGATTGATGATTCATGATTGATGATTGATGATTGATGATTGATGATTGATGATTGATGGTTGATGATTGATGATTGATGATTGATGATTCATGTTTGATGCTTGATGATTGATGAATTATGACTGATGATTGATGATTGATGATTGATGATTGATGATTGATGATTGAAGATTGATGGTTGATGATTGATGATTGATGATTGATGATTGATGATTGATGATTGAGTATGATGACTGAGGATTGATGATTGATGATTGATGATTTGTGATTGATGATTGATGATTGATTTTTGATGATTGATGATTGACGATTAATGATTGATGATATATGATTGATGATTGATGATTGATGATTGATGAGTGAAGATTGATGATTGATGTTTCATGACTCATGATAGCTGATTGATGATTGATGATTGATTATGATGACTGGTGATTGATGATTGATGATTGATTATTGATGATTGATGATTGATGATTGATGATTGATTAATGATGATTGATGATTGATAATTAGTGATTGGTGATTGATGATTGTTGATTGATGATTGATGTTGTTGATTGATGATTGGTGATTGATGATTGTTTATTGATGATTGATGATTGATGATTGATGATTGGTGATTGATGACTGATGAATGATTATGATGACAGATGATTAATGATTGATGTTTGGTGATTGATGATTGATGGTTGATGATGGATGATTGATGATTGATGATTGATGATTGATGATTGATGATTGATGATTGATGATTGATGATTGAAGACTGAAGATTGATAATTGATGATTCATGATTCATGATAGCTGGTTGATAATACATGATAATTGATTGATGATTGATGATGATGACTGATGATTGATGATTGATGATTGACGTTTAATGTTTGATGCTTGATGATTGATGATTTAGGATTGATGATTGCTAATTGATGATTGATGATTGATGATTTGTGATTGATGATTGATGATTGATGATTGATGATTGATGATTGATGATTGATGATTGATGATTGATGATTGATGATTGATGATTTATGATTGATGATTGATGACTGATGATTGATGATTGATGAATGTTGATTGATGATTGATGATTGATGATTGATGATTGATGATTGATGATTGATGATTGATGATTTATGATTAATGATTGATGAATGGTGATTGATGATTGATGACTGATGATTGATGATTGATGATTGATGATTGATGATTGATGATTGATAATCGATGATTGCTGATTGATGGTTGATGATTGATGATTGATGATTGATGATTGATTATGGATGACTGGTGATTGATGATTAATTATTGATGATTGGTGATTGATGATTGTTAATTGATGATTGATGATTGATGGCTTATGATTTATGATTGATAATTAATGATTGACGATTGATGATTGATGATTGATGATTGATTATTAATATTGATGATTGATAATTAGTGATTGATGATTGGTGATTGATGATTGTTGATTTATGATTGATGATTGATGATTGGTGATTGATGATTGGTGATTGATGATTGATGATTGATGATTGATGATTGATGATTGGTGATTGATGACTGATGATTGATGATTGATGATTGATGATTGGTGATTGATGATTGATGGTTGATGATTGATGATTGATGATTGATGATTGATTATTGATGATTGATGATTGATGATTGATGATTGATGATTGATGATTGATGAATGATGATTGATGATTTATGTTTGATGCTTGATGATTGATGAATTATGACTGATGATTGATGATTGATTATTGATGATTGATGATTGATGATTGATGATTGGTGATTGATGATTGGTGATTGATGATTGATGATTGATGATTGATGATTGATGATTGATAATTGATGGTTGATGATTGATGATTGATGATTGATGAGTCAAGATTGATGATTGATGTTTCATGACCCATGATAGCTGATTGATGATTGATGATAGAGAATGATGACTGAGGATTGATGATTGATGATTGATGATTGATGATTGATGATTGATGATTGATGATTGATGATTGCTTTTTGATGATTGATGATTGACGATTAATGATTGATGATTGATGAATGATGATTGATGATTGATGATTTATGATTGATGATTGATGATTGATGATTGATTATTGGTGATTGATGATTGATGAATGATGATTGATGATTTATGTTTGATGATTGATGATTGATGATTGATGATTCATGATTGATGATTGATGATTGATGATTGATGATTGATGATTCATGATTGATGATTGATGATTGATGATTGATTATTGGTGATTGATGACTGATGGTTGATGATTGATGATTGATGATTGATGATTCATGTTTGATGCTTGATGATTGATGAATTATGATTGATGATTGATGATTGATGATTGATGATTGATGATTGATGATTGATGATTGAAGATTGATGGTTGATGATTGATGATTGATGATTGATGATTGATGATTGATGATTGATGATTGAGTATGATGACTGAGGATTGATGCTTGATGATTGGTGATTGATGATTGATGATTTGTGATTGATGATTGATGATTGATTTTTGATGTTTGATGATTGACGATTAATGATTGATGATATATGATTGATGATTGATGATTGATGATTGATGAGTGAAGATTGATGATTGATGTTTCATGACTCATGATAGCTGATTGATGATTGATGATTGATTATGATGACTGGTGATTGATGATTGATGATTGATTATTGATGATTGATGATTGATGATTGATGATTGATTATTGATAATTGATGATTGATAATTAGTGATTGGCGATTGGTGATTGATGATTGTTGATTGATGATTGATGTTGATGATTGATGATTGGTGATTGATGATTGTTTATTGATGATTGATGATTGATGATTGATGATTGGTGATTGATGACTGATGAATGATTATGATGACAGATGATTGATGATTGATGATCGATGATTGCTGATTGATGGTTGATGATTGATGATTGATTATGGATGACTGGTGATTGATGATTAATTATTGATGATTGGTGATTGATGATTGTTAATTGATGATTGATGATTGATGGTTTATCATTTATGATTGATAATTAATGATTGACGATTGATGATTGATGATTGATGATTGATTGTTAATATTGATGATTGATAATTAGTGATTGATGATTGGTGATTGATGATTGTTGATTTATGATTGATGATTGATGATTGGTGATTGATGATTGGTGATTGATGATTGATGATTGATGATTGGTGATTGATGACTGATGATTGATGATTGATGATTGATGATTGGTGATTGATGATTGATGATTGATGATTGATGGTTGATGATTGATGATTGATGATTGATGATTGATTATTGATGATTGATGATTGATGATTGATGATTGGTGATTGATGATTGATGAATGATGATTGATGATTTATGTTTGATGCTTGATGATTGATGAATTATGACTGATGATTGATGATTGATTATTGATGATTGATGATTGATGATTGGTGATTGATGATTGGTGATTGATGATTGATGATTGATGATTGATGATTGATGATTGATGATTGATGGTTGATGATTGATGATTGATGATTGATGAGTCAAGATTGATGATTGACGTTTCATGACCCATGATAGCTGATTGATGATTGATGATAGAGAATGATGACTGAGGATTGATGATTGATGATTGATGATTGATGATTGATGATTGATGATTGATGATTGATGATTAATGATTGATGATTGATGATTGCTTTTTGATGATTGATGATTGACGATTAATGATTGATGATATATGATTGATGATTGATTATTGGTGATTGATGATTGATGAATGATGATTGATGATATATGATTGATGATTGATGATTGATGATTGATTATTGGTGATTGATGATTGATGAATGATGATTGATGATTTATGTTTGATGATTGATGATTGATGATTGATGATTCATGATTCATGATTGATGATTGATGATTGATGATTGATGATTCATGATTCATGATTGATGATTGATGATTGATTATTGGTGATTGATGACTGATGGTTGATGATTGATGATTGATGATTCATGTTTGATGCTTGATGATTGATGAATTATGATTGATGATTGATGATTGATTATTGATGATTGATGATTGATGATTGATGATTGAAGATTGATGGTTGATGATTGATGATTGATGATTGATGATTGATGATTGATGATTGATGATTGATGATTGATGATTGATGATTGATGATTGAGTATGATGACTGAGGATTGATGCTTGATGATTGGTGATTGATGATTGATGATTTGTGATTGATGATTGATGATTGATTTTTGATGTTTGATGATTGACGATTAATGATTGATGATATATGATTGATGATTGATGATTGATGATTGATGATTGATGATTGATGAGTGAAGATTGATGATTGATGTTTCATGACTCATGATAGCTGATTGATGATTGATGATTGATTATGATGACTGGTGATTGATGATTGATGATTGATTATTGATGATTGATGATTGATGATTGATGATTGATGATTGATGATTGATTATTGATAATTGATGATTGATAATTAGTGATTGGCGATTGGTGATTGATGATTGTTGATTGATGATTGATGTTGATGATTGATGATTGGTGATTGATGATTGTTTATTGATGATTGATGATTGATGATTGATGATTGGTGATTGATGACTGATGAATGATTATGATGACAGATGATTAATGATTGATGTTTGATGATTGATGATTGATGGTTGATGATTGATGATTGATGATTGATGATTGATGATTGAAGACTGAAGATTGATGATTGATGATTCATGATTCATGATAGCTGGTTGATAATACATGATAATTGATTGATGATTGATGATGATGACTGATGATTGATGATTGATGAATGATGATTGACGTTTAATGTTTGATGCTTGATGATTGATGATTTATGATTGATGATTGATAATTGATGATTGATGATTGATGATTGATGATTGATGATTGATGATTGATGATTGATGATTGATGAGTGAAGATTGATGATTGATGATTGATGATTGATTATTGATGATTGGTAACTGGTGATTGATTAATGATGGTTGGTGAATGATGATTGATGCTTGATGATTGATGATTGATGATTCATGATTCATGATAGCTGATTGATGATACATGATTGATGATTGATGATTTGTGATTGATGATTGATGATTGATGATTGATGATTGATGATTTATGATTGATGATTGATGACTGATGATTGATGATTGATGAATGTTGATTGATGATTGATGATTGATGATTGATGATTGATGATTGATGATTGATGATTAATGATTGATGATTGATGAATGGTGATTGATGATTAATGACTGATGATTGATGATTGATGATTGATAATCGATGATTGCTGATTGATGGTTGATTATTGATGATTGATGATTGATTATGGATGACTGGTGATTGATGATTAATGATTGATGATTGGTGATTGATGATTGTTAATTGATGATTGATGATTGATGATTTATGATTTATGATTGATAATTAATGATTGACGATTGATGATTGATGATTGATGATTGATGATTGATTATTAATATTGATGATTGATAATTAGTGATTGATGATTGGTGATTGATGATTGTTGATTTATGATTGATGATTGATGATTGGTGATTGATGATTGGTGATTGATGATTGATGATTGATGATTGATGATTGATGATTGGTGATTGATGATTGATTTTTGATGATTGATGATTGGTTATTGATTACTGATGATTGATGATTGGTGATTGATGATTGATGGTTGATGATTGATGATTGATGATTGATTATTGATGATTGATGATTGATGATTGATGATTGGTGATTGATGATTGATGAATGATGATTGATGATTTATGTTTGATGCTTGGTGATTGATGAATTATGATTGATGATTGATGATTGATTATTGATGATTGATGATTGATGATTGATGATTGATGATTGGTGATTGATGATTGGTGATTGATGATTGATGATTGATGATTGATGATTGATGGTTGATGATTGATGATTGATGATTGATGAGTCAAGATTAATGATTGATGTTTCATGACCCATGATAGCTGAATGATGATTGATGATAGAGAATGATGACTGAGGATTGATTATTGATGATTGATGATTGATGATTGATGATTGATGATTGATGATTGATGATTGATGATTGATGATTGATGATTGATTATTGATGATTGGTGAGTGATAACTGATGATTGGAGATTGATGATTGATGATTGATGATTGATGTTTGATGATTGATGATTGATGATTGATTATTGATGATTGATGATTGATGATTGATGATTGATGATTGATGATTGATGATTGATGATTGATGATTGATGATTGATGATTGATGAATGATGATTGATTATTGATGATTGAAGATTGATGGTTGATGATTGATGATTGATGATTGATGAGTGATGATTGATGATTGGTGATTGATGAGTGATGATTGATTATTGATGATTGGTAACTGGTGATTGATTAATGATGGTTGGTGAATGATGATTGATGCTTGATGATTTATGATTGATGATTCATGATTCATGATAGCTGATTGATAATACATTATTGATGATTGATGATTTGTGATTGATGATTGATGATTAATGATTAATGATTGATGATTGATGATTGATGATTGATGATTGATGATTTATGATTGATGATTGATGACTGATGATTGATGATTGATGAATGTTGATTGATGATTGATGATTGATGATTGATGATTGATGATTGATGATTGATGATTGATGATTGATGATTGATGATTGATGATTGATGATTGATGATAGATGATTGATGATTGATGATTTATGATTTATGATTGATGAATGGTGATTGATGATTGATGACTGATGATTGATGATTGATGATTGATGATTGATGATTGATGATCGATGATTGCTGATTGATGGTTGATGATTGATGATTGATGATTGATGATTGGTGATTGATGACTGATGATTGATGATTGATGATTGATGATTGGTGATTGATGATTGACGGTTGACGATTGATGATTGATGATTGATGATTGATTATTGATGATTGATGATTGATGATTGGTGATTGATGAATGATGATTGATGATTTATGTTTGATGCTTGATGATTGATAAATTATGATTGATGATTGATGATTGATGATTGAATATTGATGATTGATGATTGATGATTGATGATTGATGATTGGTGATTGATGATTGGTGATTGATGATTCATGATTGATGATTGATGGTTGATGATTGAAGATTGATGTTTGATGAGTCAAGATTAATGATTGATGCTTCATGACCCATGATAGCTGATTGATGATTGATGATAGAGAATGATGACTGAGGATTGATGATTGATGATTGAGGATTGATGATTGATGATTGATGATTGATGATTGATGATTGATGATTGATGATAGATGATTGATGATTGATGATTGATTATTGATGATTGGTGAGTGATAATTGATGATTGGAGATTGATGATTGATGATTGATGTTTGATGATTGATGATTGATGATTGATGATTGATGATTGATGATTGATGATTGATGATTGATGATTGATGATTGATGATTGATGATTGATGATTGATGATTGATGATTGATGATTCATGATTGATGATTGATTATTGATGATTGAAGATTGATGGTTGATGATTGATGATTGATGATTGATGATTGATGATTGATGATTGGTGATTGATGATTGATGATTGATGATTGATGATTGATGATTGATGATTGATGATTGATGATCGATGATTGATGTTTGATGATTGTTGATTGATGATTGGTGATTGATGACTGATGATTGATGATTAATGATTGATGATTGATGATAGGTGTTTGATGATTGGTGATTGATGATTGATGATTGATGATTGATGTTTCATGACCCATGATAGCTGATTGATGATTGATGATAGAGAATGATGACTGAGGATTGATGATTGATGATTGATGATTGATGATTGATGATTGATGATTGATGATTGATGATTGATGATTGATGATTGATGATTGGTGATTGATGATTGATGATTGATGATTGATGGTTGATGATTGAAGATTGATGTTTGATGAGTCAAGATTAATGATTGATGCTTCATGACCCATGATAGCTGATTGATGATTGATGATAGAGAATGATGACTGAGGATTGATGATTGATGATTGAGGATTGATGATTGATGATTGATGATTGATGATTGATGATTGATGATTGATGATAGATGATTGATGATTGATGATTGATTATTGATGATTGGTGAGTGATAATTGATGATTGGAGATTGATGATTGATGATTGATGTTTGATGATTGATGATTGATGATTGATGATTGATGATTGATGATTGATGATTGATGATTGATGATTGATGATTGATGATTGATGATTGATGATTGATGATTGATGATTCATGATTGATGATTGATTATTGATGATTGAAGATTGATGGTTGATGATTGATGATTGATGATTGATGATTGATGATTGATGATTGATGATTGGTGATTGATGGTTAATGATTGATGATTGGTGATTGATGATTGTTAATTGATGATTGATGATTGATGATTTATGATTTATGATTGATAATTAATGATTGACGATTGATGATTGATGATTGATTATTAATATTGATGATTGATAATTAGTGATTGATGATTGGTGATTGATGATTGTTGATTTATGATTGATGATTGATGATTGGTGATTAATGATTGGTGATTAATGATTGATGATTGATGATTGATGATTGATGATTGATGATTGGTGATTGATGACTGATGATTGATGATTGATGATTGATGATTGGTGATTGATGATTGATGGTTGATGATTGATGATTGATGATTGATGATTGATTATTGATGATTGATGATTGATGATTGGTGATTGATGATTGATGAATGATGATTGATGATTTATGTTTGATGCTTGATGATTGATAAATTATGATTGATGATTGATGATTGAATATTGATGATTGATGATTGATGATTGATGATTGATGATTGATGATTGGTGATTGATGATTGGTGATTGATGATTGATGATTGATGATTGATGGTTGATGATTGAAGATTGATGTTTGATGAGTCAAGATTAATGATTGATGCTTCATGACCCATGATAGCTGATTGATGATTGATGATAGAGAATGATGACTGAGGATTGATGATTGATGATTGAGGATTGATGATTGATGATTGATGATTGATGATTGATGATTGATGATAGATGATTGATGATTGATGATTGATTATTGATGATTGGTGAGTGATAATTGATGATTGGAGATTGATGATTGATGATTGATGATTGATGTTTGATGATTGATGATTGATGATTGATGATTGATGATTGATGATTGATGATTGATGATTGATGATTGATGATTGATGATTGATGATTGATGATTGATGATTGATGATTGATGATTGATGATTGATGATTGATGATTGATGATTGATGATTGATTATTGATGATTGAAGATTGATGGTTGATGATTGATGATTGATGATTGATGATTGATGATTGATGATTGATGATTGGTGATTGATGATTGATGATTGATGATTGATGATTGATGATTGATGATTGATGATTGATGATTGATGATTGATGATTGATGATTGATGATTGATGTTTGATGATTGTTGATTGATGATTGGTGATTGATGACTGATGATTGATGATTGATGATTAATGATTGATGATTGATGATAGGTGTTTGATGATTGGTGATTGATGATTGATGATTGATGATTGATGTTTCATGACCCATGATAGCTGATTGATGATTGATGATAGAGAATGATGACTGAGGATTGATGATTGATGATTGATGATTGATGATTGATGATTGATGATTGATGATTGATGATTGATGATTGATGGTTGATGGTTGATGATTGATTATTGATGATTGGTGAGTGATAATTGATGATCAGAGATTGATGATTGATGATTGATGATTGATGTTTGATGATTGATGATTGATGATTGATGATTGATGATTGACGATTGATGATTGATGATTGATGATTGATGATTGATGATTGATGATTGATGATTGATGATTGATGATTGATGATTGATTATTGATGATTGAAGATTGATGGTTGATGTTTGATGATTGATGATTGATGATTGATGATTGATGATTGATGATTGATGATTGATGATTGATTATTGATGATTGATGATTGATGATTGATTACTGATGATTGATGATTGATGATTGATGATTGATGATTGATGATTGATGATTGATGATTGATGATTGATGATTGATGATTGATGATTGATGATTGATGATTGATGATTGATGATTGATGATTGATGATTGATGATTGGTGATTGATGACTGATGATTGATGATTGATGATTGATTATTGATGATTGAAGATTGATGGTTGATGTTTGATGATTGATGATTGATGATTGATGATTGATGATTGATGATTGATGATTGATTATTAATGATTGATGATTGATGATTGATGATTGGTGATTGAACTGATGATTGATGATTGATGATTGATGATTGATGATTGATGATTGATGATTGGTGATTGATGACTGATGATTGATGATTGATGATTGATGATTGATGATTGATGATTGATGATTGATGATTGGTGATTGATGATTGATGGTTGATGATTGATGATTGATGATTGATGATTTATGTTTGATGCTTGATGATTGATGAATTATGATTGATGATTGATTATTGATGATTGATGATTGATGATTAATGATTGATGATTGATGATTGGTGATTGATGATTGATGATTGATGATTGGTGATTGATGATTGATGATTGATGATTGATGATTGATGATTGATGGTTGATGATTGATGATTGATGATTGATGAGACAAGATTGATGATTGATGTTTCATGACCCATGATAGCTGATTGATGATTGATGATTGAGTATGATGACTGAGGGTTGATGATTGATGATTGATGATTGATGATTGATGATTGATGATTGATGATTGATTATTGATGATTGGTGAGTGATGATTGATGATTGGAGATTGATGATTGATGATTGATGATTGATGTTTGATAATACATGATTGATGATTGATTATGATGACCGATGATTGATGATTGATGATTGATGATTGATGAATGATAATTGATGATTTATGTTTGATGCTTGATGATTGATGATTTATGATTGATGATAGATGATTGATGATTGATGATGGATGTTTGATGATTGATGATTGATGATTGATGATTGATGATTGATGATTGATGATTGATGATTGATTATTGATGATTGATGATTGATGATTGATGATTGATGATTGATGATTGATGATTGATGATTGATGATTGATGATTGATGATTGATGATTGATGATTGATGATTGATGATTGATGATTGATGATTGATTATTGATTATTGGTGAATGATGATTGATTATTGATGATTGATGATTGATGATGGATGTTTGATGATTGATGATTGATGATTGATGATTGATGATTGATGATTGATGATTGATGATTGATGATTGATGATTGATTATTGATGATTAGTGAGTGATGATTGATGATTGGAGATTGATGATTGATGATTGATGACTGATGTTTGATAATACATGATTGATGATTGATTATGATGACCGATGATTGATGATTGATGATTGATGATTGATGAATGATGATTGATGTTTTATGTTTGATGCTTGATGATTGATGATTTATGATTGATGATTGATGATTGATGATTGATGATTGATGATGGATGTTTGATGATTGATGATTGATGATTGATGATTGATGATTGATGATTGATGATTGATGATTGATGATTGATGATTGATGATTGATGATTGATGATTGATGATTGAATATTGATGATTGGTGAGTGATGATTGATGATTGGAGATTGATGATTGATGATTGATGATTGATGTTTGATAATACATGATTGATGATTGATTATGATGACCGATGATTGATGATTGATGATTGATGATTGATGAATGATGATTGATGATTTATGTTTGATGCTTGATGATTGATGATTTATGATTGATGATTGATGATTGATGATTGATGATTGATGATTGATGATATATGATTGATGATGGATGTTTGATGATTGATGATTGATGATTGATGATTGAGTATGATGACTGAGGGTTGATGATTGATGATTGATGATTGATGATTGATGATTGATGATTGATGATTAGTTATTGATGATTGGTGAGTGATGATTGATGATTGGAGATTGATGATTGATGATTGATGATTGATGTTTGATAATACATGATTGATGATTGATTATGATGACCGATGATTGGTGATTGATGATTGATGATAGCTGATTGATAATACATGATTGATGATTGATTATGATGACCGATGATTGATGATTGATGATTGATGAATGACGATTGATGATTTATGTTTGATGCTTGATAATTGATGATTTATGATCGATGATTGATGATTGGTGATTGATGATTGATGATTGATGATTGATGATTGATGATTGATGATTGATGATTGATGATTGATGAATGATGGTTGATGATTGATGATTGAATCGATGATTGATGGTTGATGAATGATGATTGATGATTTATGTTTGATGCTTGATGATTGATGAATTATGATTGATGATTAATGATTGATGATTGATTATTGATGAATGATGATTGATGATTAATGATTGATGATTGATGATTGGTAATTGATGATTGATGATTGGTGATTGATGATTGATGGTTGATGATTGATGATTGATGATTGATGAGTCAAGATTGATGATTGATGTTTCATGACCCATGATAGCTGATTGATGATTGATGATAGAGAATGATGACTGAGGATTGATGATTGATGATTGATGATTGATGATTGATGATTGATGATTGATTATTGATGATTGGTGAGTGATAATTGATGATTGGAGATTGATGATTGATGATTGATGATTGATGTTTGATGATTGATGATTGATGATACATGATTGATGATTGATGATTGACGATTGATGATTGATGATTGATGATTGATGATTGATGATTGATGATTGATGATTGATGATTGATGATTGATGATTGATGATTGATGATTGATTATTGATGATTGAAGATTGATGGTTGATGTTTGATGATTGATGATTGATGATTGATGATTGATGATTGATGATTGATTATTGATGATTGATGATTGATGATTGATGATTGGTGATTGATGATTGATGATTGATGATTGATGATTGATGATTGATGATTGATGATTGATGATTGGTGATTGATGACTGATGATTGATGATTGATGATTGATGATTGATGATTGATGATTGATTATTGATGATTGAAGATTGATGGTTGATGTTTGATGGTTGATGATTGATGATTGATGATTGATGATTGATGATTGATGATTGATGATTGATTATTGATGATTGATGATTGATGATTGATGATTGGTGATTGATGATTGATTATTGATGATTGATGATTGATGATTGATGATTGATGATTGATGATTGATGATTGATGATTGATGATTGATGATTGATGATTGGTGATTGATGACTGATGATTGATGATTGATGATTGATGATTGATGATTGGTGATTGATGATTGATGGTTGATGATTGATGATTGATGATTTATGTTTGATGCTTGATGATTGATATATTATGATTGATGATTGATTATTGATGATTGATGATTGATGATTAATGATTGATGATTGATGATTGGTGATTGATGATTGATGATTGATGATTGGTGATTGATGATTCATGATTGATGATTGATGGTTGATGATTGATGATTGATGATTGATGAGTCAAGATTAATGATTGATGTTTCATGACCCATGATAGCTGATTGATGATTGATGATTGAGTATGATGACTGAGGGTTGATGATTGATGATTGATGATTGATGATTGATGATTGATGATTGATTATTGATGATTGGTGAGTGATGATTGATGATTGATGATAGATGATTGATGATTGATGATTGATTATTGATGATTGGTGAGTGATAATTGATGATTGGAGATTGATGATTGATGATTGATGATTGATGTTTGAAGATTGATGATTGATGATTGATGAGTCAAGATTGATGATTGATGTTTCATGACCCATGATAGCTGATTGATGATTGATGATTGAGTATGATGACTGAGGGTTGATGATTGATGATTGATGATTGATGATTGAGTATGATGACTGAGGGTTGATGATTGATGATTGATGATTGATGATTGATGATAGATGATTGATGATTGATGATTGATTATTGATGATTGGTGAGTGATAATTTATGATTGGAGATTGATGATTGATGATTGATGATTGATGTTTGATGATTGATGATTGATGATTGATGATTGATGATTGATGATTGATGATTGATGATTGATGATTGATGATTGATGATTGATGATTGATGATTGATGATTGATGATTGATGATTGATGATTGATGATTGATGATTGATGATTGATGATTGATGATTGATTATTGATGATTGAAGATTGATGGTTGATGATTGATGATTGATGATTGATGATTGATGATTGATGATTGATGTTTGATGATTGATGATTGGTGATTGATGATTGATGATTGATGATTGATGATTGATGATTGATGATTGATGATTGATGATTGATGATTGATGATTGATGATTGATGATTGATGATTGATGATTGATGATTGATGATTGATGATTGATGATTGATGTTTGATGATTGATGATTGATGATTGATGATTGGTGATTGATGACTGATGATTGATGATTGATGATTAATGATTGATGATTGATGATAGGTGTTTGATGATTGGTGATTGATGATTGATGATTGATGATTGATGTTTCATGACCCATGATAGCTGATTGATGATTGATGATAGAGAATGATGACTGAGGATTGATGATTGATGATTGATGATTGATGATTGATGATTGATGATTGATTATTGATGATTGGTGAGATATAATTGATGATTGGAGATTGATGATTGATGATTGATAATTGATGTTTGATGATTGATGATTGATGATTGATGATTGATGATTGATGATTGATGATTGATGATTGATGATTGATGATTGATGATTGATGATTGATTATTGATGATTGAAGATTGATGGTTGATGTTTGATGATTGATGATTGATGATTGATGATTGATGATTGGTGATTGATGATTGATGATTGATGATTGATGATTGATGGTTGATGATTGATGATTGATGGTTGATGAGTCAAGATTGATGATTGATGTTTCATGACCCATGATAGCTGATTGATGAATGATGATTGAGTATGATGACTGAGGGTTGATGATTGATGATTGATGATTGATGATTGATGATTGATGATTGATGATTGATTATTGATGATTGGTGAGTGATGATTGATGATTGATGATAGATGATTGATGATTGATGATTGATTATTGATGATTGGTGAGTGATAATTGATGATTGGAGATTGATGATTGATGATTGATGATTGATGTTTGATGATTGATGATTGATGAGTCAAGATTGATGATTGATGTTTCATGACCCATGATAGCTGATTGATGATTGATGATTGAGTATGATGACTGAGGGTTGATGATTGATGATTGAGTATGATGACTGAGGGTTGATGATTGATGATTGATGATTGATGATTGATGATTGATGATTGATGATTGATGATTGATGATTGATGATTGATGATTGATGATTGATGATTGATGATTGATGATTGATGATTGATGATTGATGATTGATTATTGATGATTGAAGATTGATGGTTGATGATTGATGATTGATGATTGATGATTGATGATTGATGATTGATGATTGATGATTGGTGATTGATGATTGATGATTGATGATTGATGATTGATGATTGATGATTGATGATTGATGATTGATGATTGATGATTGATGATTGATGTTTGATGATTGATGATTGATGATTGGTGATTGATGACTGATGATTGATGATTGATGATTAATGATTGATGATTGATGATAGGTGTTTGATGATTGGTGATTGATGATTGATGATTGATGATTGATGTTTCATGACCCATGATAGCTGATTGATGATTGATGATAGAGAATGATGACTGAGGATTGATGATTGATGGTTGATGATTGATGATTGATGATTGATGATTGATGATTGATGATTGATGATTGATGATTGATGATTGATGATTGATGATTGATGATTGATGATTGATGATTGATGATTGATTATTGATGATTGGTGAGTGATAATTGATGATTGGAGATTGATGATTGATGATTGATGATTGATGTTTGATGATTGATGATTGATGATTGATGATTGATGATTGACGATTGATGATTGATGATTGATGATTGATGATTGATGATTGATGATTGATGATTGATTATTGATGATTGAAGATTGATGGTTGATGTTTGATGATTGATGATTGATGATTGATGATTGATGATTGATGATTGATTATTGATGATTGATGATTGATGATTGATGATTGGTGATTGATGATTGATGATTGATGATTGATGATTGATGATTGATGATTGATGATTGATGATTGATGATTGATGATTGATGATTGATGATTGGTGATTGATGACTGATGATTGATGATTGGTGATTGATGATTGATGATTGATTATTGATGATTGAAGATTGATGGTTGATGTTTGATGATTGATGATTGCTGATTGATGATTGATGATTGATTATTGATGATTGATGATTGATGATTGATGATTGGTGATTGATGATTGATGATTGATGATTGATGATTGATGATTGATGATTGATGATTGATGATTGATGATTGATGATTGATGATTGATGATTGATGATTGGTGATTGATGACTGATGATTGATGATTGATGATTGATGATTGATGATTGATGATTGGTGATTGATGATTGATGGTTGATGATTGATGATTGATGATTGATGATTTATGTTTGATGCTTGATGATTGATGAATTATGATTGATGATTGATTATTGATGATTGATGATTGATGATTAATGATTGATGATTGATGATTGGTGATTGATGATTGATGATTGATGATTGATGATTGATGATTGGTGATTGATGACTGATGATTGATGATTGATGTTTGATGATTGATGATTGATGATTGATGATTGATGATTGATTATTGATGATTGATGATTGATTATTGATGATTATTGATTGGTGATTGATGATTGTTGATTGATGATTAATGATTGACGATTGATGATTGATGATTGATGATTGATATTTGATGATTGATGATTGATGATTGGTGATTGATGATTGATGATTGATGATTGATGATTGGTGATTGATGATTGATGATTGATTAGTCAAGATTGATGATTGATGTTTCATGACCCATGATAGCTGATTGATGATTGATGATTGAGTATGATGACTGAGGGTTGATGATTGATGATTGATGATTGATGATTGATGATTGATGATTGATGATTGATGATTGATGATTGATTATTGATGATTGGTGAGTGATGATTGATGATTGGAGATTGATGATTGATGATTGATGATTGATGTTTGATAATACATGATTGATGATTGATTATGATGACCGATGATTGATGATTGATGATTGATGATTGATGAATGATGATCGATGATTTATGTTTGATGCTTGATGATTGATGATTTATGATTGATGATTGATGATTGATGATTGATGATGGTTGTTTGATGATTGATGATTGATGATTGATGATTGATGATTGATGATTGATGATTGATGATTGATGATTGATGATTGATGATTGATGATTGATTATTGGTGAATGATGATTGATTATTGATGATTGATGATTGGTAATTGATGATTGATGATTGGTGATTGATGATTGATGATTGATGGTTGATGATTGATGATTGATGATTGATGAGTGAAGATTGATGATTGATGTTTCATGACCCATGATAACTGATTGATGCTTGATTATGATGACTGATGATTGATGATTGATGATTGTTGATTGATTATTGATGATTGATGATTGATGATTGATGATTGATGATTAATGATTGATGTTAATGATTGATGATTGATGATTGATGAGTGATGGTTGATGATTGATAATTGATGATTGATGATTGATGATTGAAGACTTATGGTTGATGATTGATGATTGATGATTGATGATTGATGATTGATGTTTGATGATTGATGATTAGTGATTGATGATTGATGATTGATGATTGATGATTGATGATTGATGATTGAGGATTGATGATTGATGATTGATGATTGATGATTGATGATTTTTGATTGATGATTGATGATTAATGATTGATGAGTGATGATTGGTGATTGATGATAGCTGATTGATAATACATGATTGATGACTGATTATGATGACCGATGGTTGATGATTGATGATTGATGAATGATGATTGATGATTTAAGTTTGATGCTTGATGATTGATGATTTACGATTGATGATTGATGATTGATGATTGATTATTGATGATTGATGATTGATTGTTGATGATTGATGATTGGTGATTGATGATTGATGATTGATGATTAATGATTGATGATTGATGATTGGCGATTGATTATTGATATTTGATGATTGATGATTGATGATTGATGATTGATGATTGGTGATTGATGATTGATGATTGATGATTGATGATTGGTGATTGATGATTGATGATTGATGACTGAAGATTGATGATTGATGTTTCAAGATTCATGATAGCTGATTATTATTGATGATTGATTATGATGACTGATGATTGATGATTGATGATGATGATTGATGATTTATGTTTGATGCTTGATGATTGATGATGGATGACTGATGATTGATAATTGATGATTCATGATTCATGATTGATGATTGGTGATTGTTGATGGATGATTGATTATTGATGATTGATGATTGATGGTTGATGGTTGATGATTGGTGATTGATGATTGATGATTGGTGATTGGTGATTGATGATTGATGATTGGCGATTGATGATTGATATTAAATGATTGATGATTGATGATTGATGATTGGTGATTAATGATTGATGATTGATGATTGGTGATTGATGATTGGTGATTGATGACTGAAGATTGATGATTGATGTTTCAAGATTCATGATAGCTGATTAATGATTGATGTTTGATGATTGATGATTGATGATTGATGATTGATGATTGATTATTGATGATTGATGATTGATGATTGATGCTTGATGCTTTAAGATTGATGATTGGTGATTGATGATTGATGATTGATGATTGGAGATTGATAATTGATAATTGATGATTGATGATTGATGATTGATGATTGATGATTGATGATTGATGATTGATGATTTGTGATTAATGATTGATGATTGATGATTGATGATTGATGATTGATGATTGATGATTGATGATTGATGATTGATGATTGATGATTGATGATTGATGCTTGATGATTGATCAATTATGATTGATGATTGCTGATTGGTGATTGATTATTGATGATTAATGATTGATGATTAATGATTGATGATTGACGATTGGTGATTGATGATTGATGATTGATTATTGATGATTAATGATTGATGATTAATGATTGATGATTGACGATTGGTGATTGATGATTGATGATTGATGATTGATGATTGGTGACTGATGATTGATGATTGATGGTTGATGATTGATGATTGATGATTGTTGAGTGAAGATTGATGATTGATGTTTCATGACCTATGATAGCTGACTGATGATTGATAATTGATTATGATGACTTATGATTGATGATTGATGATTGATTATTGATGATTGATGATTGATTATTGATGAGTGGTGAGTGATGATTGATGATTAGAGATTGATGATTGATGATTGATGATTGATGATAGATGATTGATGTTTGATGATTGATGATTGATGATTGATGATTGATGCTTGATGATTGCTGATTGATGATTGATGATTGATGATTGATGATTGATGATTGATGATTGGTGATTGATGATTGATGATTGATGATTGATGATTGATGATTGATGATTGATGGTTGATTATTGATGATTGATGATTGATGATTGATGATTGATGATTGATGATTGAAGATTGATGGTTGATGATTGATGATTGATGATTGATGCTTGATGATTGCTGATTGATGATTGATGATTGATGATTGATGATTGATGATTGGTGATTGATGATTGATGATTGATGATTGATGATTGATGATTGATGATTGATGATTGATGATTGATGATTGATGATTGATGATTGATGATTGATGATTGATGATTGATGATTGATGATTGATGATTGATGATTGATGATTGGTGATTGATGATTGATGAATGATGATTGTTGAATTATGTTTGATGCTTGATGATTGATCAATTATGATTGATGATTGATGATTGATTATTGATGATTAATGATTGATGACTAATGATTGATGATTGATGATTGGTGATTGATGATTGATGGTTGATGATTGGTGACTGATGATTGATGATTGATGGTTGATGATTGATGATTGATGATTGATGAGTGAAGATTGATGATTGATGTTTCATGACCCATGATAGCTGACTGATGTTTGATAATTGATTATGATGACTGATGATTGATGATTGATTATTGATGATTGATGATTGATTATTGATGAGTGGTGAGTGATGATTGATGATTGGAGATTGATGATTGATGATTGATGGTTTATGATAGATGATTGATTTTGGATGATTGATGATTGATGATTGATGATTGATGGTTGATTATTGATGATTGATGATTGATGATTGATTATTGGTGATTGATGATTGATGATTGATGATTGATGATTGATGATTGATGATTGATGATGGATGATTGATTATTGATGATTGATTATTGACGAGTGATGATTGGTGATTGGTGATTGATGATAGCTGGTTGATAATACATGATTGATGATTGATTATGATGACCGATGATTGATGATTGATGATTGATGAATAATGATTGATGATTTATGTTTGATGCTTGATGATTGATGATTTATGATTGTTGATTGATGATTGATGATTGATGATTGATGATTGATTATTGATGATTGATGAGTGATGATTGGTGATTGGTGATTGATGATAGCTGATTGATGATTGATGGCTGATGATTGTTGATTGATGATTGATGATTGATAATTGATGATTGATAATTAGTGATTGATGATTGGTGATTGATGATTGTTGATTGATGTTTGATGATTGATGATTGATGATTGGTGATCGATGATTGATTATAGATGATTGATAATTGGTGATTGATGACTGATGATTGATGATTGATGATTAATGATTCATGTTAGCTGATTGTTAATACATGATTGATGATTGATTATGATGACTGATGATTGATGATTGATGATTGGTGATTGATGATTGATGGTTGATGATTGATGACTGAATACTGAAGATTGATGATTGATGATTCATGATTCATGATAGCTGAATGATAATGCATGATAAATGATTGATGATTGATTATGATGACTGATGATTGATGAATGATGATTGATGATTTATGTTTCATGCTTGATGATTGATGATTTATGATTGATGATTGATAATTGATGATTGATTATTGATGATTGATGATTAATAATTGATGATTGGTTATTGGTGATTGATGATTGTTGATTGATGACTAATGATTGATGATTGATTATTGGTGATTGATGATTGATATTTGATGATTGAAGATTGATGATTGATGATTGATGATTGGTGATTGATGATTGATGATTGATGATTGATGATTGATGATTGATGATTGATGATTGATGATTGATGATTGATGATTGATGATTGATGATTGATGGTTGATTATTGATGATTGATGATTGATTATTGATGAGTGGTGAGTGATGATTGATGATTGGAGATTGATGATTGATGATTGATGATTGATGATTGATGATTGATGATTGATGATTGATGATTGATGATTGATGATTGATGATTGATGATTGATGATTGATGATTGATGATTGATGATTGATGATTGATGATTGGTGATTGATGATTGATGAATGATGATTGTTGATTTATGTTTGATGCTTGATGATTGATCAATTATGATTGATGATTGATGATTGATGATTGATTATTGATGATTAATGATTGATGATTAATGATTGATGATTGATGATTGGTGATTGATGACTGATTATTGATGATTGGTGACAGATGATTGATGAGTGATGGTTGATGATTGATGATTGATGATTGATGAGTGAAGATTGATGATTGATGTTTCATGACCCATGATAGCTGACTGATGATTGATAATTGATTATGATGGCTGATGATTGATGAATGATGGTTGATGATTGATGATTGATGATTGATGATTGAAGATTGATGGTTGATGAATGATGATTGATGATTTATGTTTGATGCTTGATGATTGATGAATTATGATTGATGATTAATAATTGATGATTTATTATTGATGAATGATGATTGATGATTAATGAGTGATGATTGATGATTGGTAATTGATGATTGATGATTGGTGATTGATGATTGATGGTTGATGATTGATGATTGATGATTGATGAGTGAAGATTGATGATTGATGTTTCATGACCCATGATAACTGATTGATGATT
Source organism: Stratiomys singularior (assembly GCA_954870665.1). NCBI lineage: Eukaryota > Metazoa > Arthropoda > Insecta > Diptera > Stratiomyidae > Stratiomys > Stratiomys singularior. The sequence continues at coordinate 93,266 of CATOZT010000069.1, forward strand.
GATTATGATGACTGATGATTGATGATTGATGATTGTTGATTGATTATTGATGATTGATGATTGATGATTAATGATTGATGTTTGATGATTGATGATTGATGATTGATTAATGATGGTTGATGATTGATAATTGATGATTGATGATTGATGATTGAAGACTTATGGTTGATGATTGATGATTGATGATTGATGATTGATGTTTGATGATTGATGATTAGTGATTGATGATTGATGATTGATGATTGATGATTGATGATTGATGATTGTTGATTGATGATTGATTATTGGTGATTGATGATTGATTATTGATGATTGATGATTGATGAGTGATGATTGGTGATTGATGATAGCTGATTGATTATACATGATTGATGACTGATTATGATGGCCGATGGTTGATGATTGATGATTTATGTTTGATGCTTGATGATTGATGATTTATGATTGATGATTGATGATTGATGATTGATGATTGATGATTGATGGTTGATTATTGATGATTGATGATTGATTGTTGATGATTGATGATTGGTGATTGATGATTGTTGATTGATGATTAGTGATTGATGATTGATGATTGGCGATTGATTATTGATATTTGATGATTGATGATTGATGATTGGTGATTGATGATTGATGATTGATGATTGATGATTGGTGATTGATGATTGATGATTGATGACTGAAGATTGATGATTGATGTTTCAAGATTCATGATAGCTGATTAATGATTGATGATTGATTATGATGACTGATGATTGATGATTGATGATGATGATTGATGATTTATGTTTGATGCTTGATGATTGATGCTGGATGATTGATGATTGATAATTGATAATTGATAATTGATGAGTGATGATTGATGATTGGTGATTGATGCTTGATGATTGATTATTGATGATTGATGATTGATTATTGATGATTGATGATTGGTGATTGATGATTGTTGATTGATGATTAATGATTGATGATTGATGATTGGCGATTGATGATTGATATATGATGATTGATGATTGATGATTGGTGATTGATGATTGATGATTGATGATTGGTGATTGATGATTGGTGATTGATGACTGAAGATTGATGATTGATGTTTCAAGATTCACGATAGCTGATTAATGATTGATGTTTGATGATTGATGATTGATGATTGATGATTGATGATTGATGATTGATGATTGATTATTGATGATTGATGATTGATGATTGATGCTTGATGCTTGAAGATTGATGATTGGTGATTGATGATTGATGATTGATGATTGGAGATTGATAATTGATAATTGATGATTGATGATTGATGATTGATGATTGATGATTTGTGATTAATGATTGATGATTGATGATTGATGATTGATGATTGATGATTGATGATTGATGATTGATGATTGATTACTGATGATTGATGATTGATGATTCGTAATTGATGATTGATGAATGATGATTGTTGATTTATGTTTGATGCTTGATGATTGATCAATTATGATTGATGATCGATGATTGATGATTGATTATTGATGATTAATGACTGATGATTAATGATTGATGATTGACGATTGGTGATTGATGATTGATGATAGATGATTGATGATTGGTGACTGATGATTGATGATTGATGGTTGATGATTGATGATTGATGATTGATGATTGATGAGTGAAGATTGATGATTGATGTTTCATGACCTATGATAGCTGACTGATGATTGATAATTGATTATGATGACTTATGATTGATGATTGATGATTGATGATTGATGATTGATTATTGATGATTGATGATTGATTATTGATGAGTGGTGAGTGTTGATTGATGATTAGAGATTGATGATTGATGATTGATGATTGATGATAGATGATTGATGTTTGATGATTGATGATTGATGATTGATGATTGATGCTTGATGATTGCTGATTGATGATTGATGATTGATGATTGATGATTGATGATTGGTGATTGATGATTGATGATTGATGATTGATGATTGATGATTGATGATTGATGATTGATGGTTGATTATTGATGATTGATGATTGATGATTGATGATTGAAGATTGATGGTTGATGATTGATGATTGATGATTGATGCTTGATGATTGCTGATTGATGATTGATGATTGATGATTGGTGATTGATGATTGATGATTGATGATTGATGATTGATGATTGATGATTGATGATTGATGATTGATGATTGATGATTGATGATTGATGATTGATGATTGATGATTGATGATTGATGATTGATGATTGATGATTGATGATTGATGATTGATGATTGATGATTGATGATTGGTGATTGATGATTGATGAATGATGATTGTTGAATTATGTTTGATGCTTGATGATTGATCACTTATGATTGATGATTGATGATTGATTATTGATGATTAATGATTGATGATTAATGATTGAAGATTGATGATTGGTGATTGATGATTGATGATTGATGATTGGTGACTGATGATTGATGATTGATGGTTGATGATTGATGATTGATGATTGATGAGTGAAGATTGATGATTGATGATTGATGACTTATGGTTGATTATTGATGATTGATGATTGATGATTGATGATTGGTGATTGATGATTGATGATTGATGATTGATGATTGATGATTGATGATTGATGATTGATGATTGATGATTGATGATGGATGATTGATTATTGATGATTGATGATTGACGAGTGATGATTGGTGATTGGTGATTGATGATAGCTGATTGATAATACATGATTGATGATTGATTATGATGACCGATGATTGATGATTGATGATTGATGAATAATGATTGATGATTTATGTTTGATGCTTGATGATTGATGATTTATGATTGTTGATTGATGATTGATGATTGATGATTGATTATTGATGATTGATGAGTGATGATTGGTGATTGATGATTGATGATAGCTGATTGATGATTGATGGCTGATGATTGGTGATAGATGATTGATGATTGATAATTGATGATTGATAATTAGTGATTGATGATTGGTGATTGATGATTGTTGATTGATGTTTGATGATTGATGATTGGTGATTGATGATTGATTATAGATGATTGATAATTGGTGATTGATGACTGATGATTGATGATTGATGATTAATGATTCATGATAGCTGATTGTTAATACATGATTGATAATTGATTATGATGACTGATGATTGATGATTGATGATTGGTGATTGATGATTGATGGTTGATGATTGATGACTGAATACTGAAGATTGATGATTGATGATTCATGATTCATGATAGCTGATTGATAATAAATGATAAATGATTGATGATTGATTATGATGACTGATGATTGATGAATGATGATTGATGATTTATGTTTCATGCTTGATGATTGATGATTTATGATTGATGATTGATAATTGATGATTGATTATTGATGATTGATGATTAATAATTGATGATTGGTTATTGGTGATTGATGATTGTTGATTGATGACTAATGATTAATGATTGATTATTGGTGATTGATGATTGATATTTGATGATTGATGATTGATGATTGATGATTGGTGATTGATGATTGATGATTGATGATTGATGATTGATGATTGATGATTGATGATTGATGATTGATGATTGATGATTGATGATTGATGGTTGATTATTGATGATTGATGATTGATGATTGATGATTGGTGACTGATGATTGAAGATTGATGGTTGATGATTGATGATTGATGATTGATGAGTGAAGATTGATGATTGATGTTTCATGACCCATGATAGCTGACTGATGATTGATAATTGATTATGATGACTGATGATTGATGATTGATGATTGATGATTGATTATTGATGATTGATGATTGATTATTGATGAGTGGTGAGTGATGATTGATGATTGGAGATTGATGATTGATGATTGATGATTGATGATTGATGTTCGGTGATTGATGTTTGATGATTGATGATTGATGATTGATGATTGATGGTTGATTATTGATGATTGATGATTGATGATTGATGATTGATGATTGATTATTGATGATTGATGATTGATTATTGATGAGTGGTGAGTGATGATTGATGATTGGAGATTGATGATTGATGATTGGTGATTGATGATTGATGATAGATGATTGATGTTTGATGATTGATGATTGATGATTGATGATTGATGATTGATGGTTGATTATTGATGATTGATGATTGATGATTGATGATTGAAGATTGATGGTTGATGATTGATGATTGATGCTTGATGATTGCTGATTGATGATTGATGATTGATGATTGATGATTGATGATTGATGATTTGTGATTGATGATTGATGATTGATGATTGATGATTGATGATTGATGATTGATGATTGATGATTGATGATTGATGATTGATGATTGATGATTGATGATTGATGATTGGTGATTGATGATTGATGAATGATGGTTGTTGATTTATGTTTGATGCTTGATGATTGATCAATTATGATTGATGATTGATGATTGATGATTGATTATTGATGATTAATGATTGATGATTAATGATTGATGATTGATGATTGGTGATTGATGATTGATGATTGATGATTGATGATTGATGATTGGTGACTAATGATTGATGATTGATGGTTGATGATTGATGATTGATGATTGATGAGTGAAGATTGATGATTGATGTTTCATGACCCATGATAGCTGACTGATGATTGATAATTGATTATGATGACTGATGATTGATGATTGATGATTGATGATTGATTATTGATGATTGATGATTGATTATTGATGAGTGGTGAGTGATGATTGATGATTGGAGATTGATGATTGATGATTGATGATTGATGATAGATGATTGATATTTGATGATTGATGATTGATGATTGATGATTGGTGGTTGATTATTGATAATTGATGATTGATGATTGATGATTGATGATTGGTGATTGATGATTGATGATTGATGATTGATGATTGATGATTGATGATTGATGATTGATGATTGATGATTGATGATTGATGATTGATGATTGAGGATTGATTATTGATGATTGATGATTGATGAGTGATAATTGGTGATTGGTGATTGATGATAGCTCATTGATAATACATGATTGATGATTGATTATGATGACCGATGATTGATGATTGATGAATGATGATTGATGATTTATGTTTAATGCTTGATGATTGATGATTTATGATTATTGATTGATGATTGATGATTGATGATTGATGATTGATGATTGATGATTGATTACTGATGATTGATGAATGATGATTGGTGATTGATGATTGATGATAGCTGATTGATGATTGATGGCTGATGATTCGTGATTGATGATTGATGATTGATAATTGATGATTGATGATTGATGATTGATGATTGTTGATTGATGATTGATGATTGATGATTGGTGATTGATGATTGATTATTGATGATTGATAATTGGTGATTGATGACTGATGATTGATGATTGATGATTAATGATTGATGATAGCTGATTGTTAATACGTGATTGATGATTGATTATAATGACTGCTGATTGATGATTGATGATTGATGATTGGTGATTGATGATTGATGGTTGATGATTGATGATTGAATACTGAAGATTGATGATTGATGATTCATGATTCATGATAGCTGATTGATAATACATGATAAATGATTGATGATTGATTATGATGACTGATGATTGATGATTGATGAATGATGATTGATGATTTATGTTTCATGCTTGATGATTGATGATTTATGATTGATGATTGATAATTGATGATTGATTATTGATGATTGATGATTAATGATTGATGATTGGTTATTGGTGATTGATGATTGTTGATTGATGACAAATGATTGATGATTGGTGATTGATGATTGATATTTGATGATTGATGCTTGATGATTGATGATTGATGATTGGTGATTGATGATTGATGATTGATGATTGATGATTGATGATTGATGATTGATGATTGATGATTGATGATTGATGATTGGTGATTGATGATTGATGATTGATGATTGATTACTGAAGATTGATGATTGATGTTTCAAGATTCATGATAGCTGATTGATCATTGATGATTTATTATGATGACTGGTGATTGATGATTGATGATTGATGATGATGATTGATGATTTATGTTTGATGCTTGATGATTGATGATTTATGATTGATGATTGATAATTGATAATTGATGATTGATGAGTGATGATTGATGATTGATGATTGATGATTTGTGATTGATGATTGATGATTGATGACTGATGATTGACGATTGGTGATTGATGATTGATGAATGATGATTGATGATTTATATTTGATGCTTAATGATTGATGATTTATGATTGATATTTGATGATTGATGCTTGATGATTGATGATTGATGATTGGTGATTGATGATTGATGATTGATGATTGATGATTGATGATTGATGATTGATGATTGATGATTGATGATTGATGATTGATGATTGGTGATTGATGATTGATGATTGATGATTGATGACTGAAGATTGATGATTGATGTTTCAAGATTCATGATAGCTGATTGATCATTGATGATTTATTATGATGACTGGTGATTGATGATTGATGATTGATGATTGATGATGATGATTGATGATTTATGTTTGATGCTTGATGATTGATGATTTATGAATGATGATTGATGATTGATAATTGAAAATTGATGATTGATGAGTGATGATTGATGATTGATGATTGATGATTGATGATTGATGATTGATGATTTGTGATTGATGATTGATGATTGACGATTGGTGATTGATGATTGATGAATGATGATTGATGATTTATGTTTGATGCTTAATGATTGATGATTTATGATTGATGATTGATGATTGATGATTGATGATTGATAATTGATGATTGATGATTGATTATTGATGATTGATGATTGATGATTGATGATTAATGATTAATGATTGATGATTGGTGATTGATGATTGATGATTGATGATTGATGATTGATGATTGATAATTGATGATTGATGATTGATTATTGATGATTGATGATTGATGATTAATGATTAATGATTGATGATTGGTGATTGATGATTGATGATTGATGATTGATGATTGATGATTGATGATTGATGATTTATGATTGATGATTGATGATTGATGATTGATGATTGATGATTGATGATTGATGATTGATGATTGATGATTGATGATTGATGATTGATGATTGATGATTGATGATTGATGATTGATGATTGATGATTGATGATTGATGATTGATGATTGATTATTGATTATTGATGATTGATGATTGATTATTGATGATTGGTGAGTGATGATTGATGATTGGAGATTGATGATTGATGATTGATTATTGATGATTGATGATTGATGTTTGATGATTGATGATTGATGATTGATGATTGATGATTGATGGTTGATGATTGATGATTGATGATTGATGATTGATGATTGATGATTGATGATTGATGATTGATGATTGATGATTGATGATTGATGATTGAAGATTGATGGTTGCTGATTGATGATTGTTGATTGATGATTGATGACAGATGATTGATGATTGATGATTGATGATGATGATTGATGATTTATGTTTGATGCTTGATGATTGATGATTTATGATTGATGATTGATAATTGATAATTGATGATTGATGAGTGATTAGTGATGATTGATGATTGATGATTGATGATTTGTGATTGATGATTGTTGATTGATGATTGATGATTGATGATTGATGATTGATGATTGATGATTGATGATTGATGATTGATGATTGATGATTGATGATTGATGATTGACGATTGGTGATGGATGATTGATGAAGGATGATTGATGATTTATGTTTGATGCTTGATGATTTATGATTTATGATTGATGATTGATGAGTGATGATTGGTGATTGATGATTGATGATAGCTGATTGATGATTGATGGCTGATGATTGGTGATTGATGATTGATGATTGATGATTGATAATTGATGATTGATAATTAGTGATTGATGATTGGTGATTGATGATTGTTGATTGATGATTGATGATTGATGATTGGTGATTGATGATTGAATTTTGATGATTGATAATTGGTGATTGATTACTGATGATTGATGATTGATGATTAATGATTCATGATAGCTGATTGTTAATACATGATTGATGATTGATTATGATGACTGATGAATGATGATTGATGATTGGTGACTGATGATTGATGGTTGATGATTGATGATTGAATACTGAAGATTGATGATTGATGATTCATGATTCATGATAGCTGATTGAAAATACATGATAAGTGATTGATGATTGATTATGATGACTGATGATTGATGATTGATGAATGATGATTGATGATATATGTTTCATGCTTGATGATTGATGATTTATGATTGATGATTGATAATTGATGATTGATTACTGATGATTGATGATTGATTATTAATGATTGATGATTGGTGATTAGTGATTGATGATTGTTGATTGATGACTAATGATTGATGATTGATGATTGATGATTGATGATTGATATTTGATGATTGATGATTGATGATTGATGATTGGTGATTGATGATTGATGATTGATGATTGATGATTGATGATTGATGATTGATGATTGATGATTGGTGATTGATGATTGATGATTGATGATTGATGATTGATGATTGATGATTGATGACTGAAGATTGATGATTGATGTTTCAAGATTCATGATAGCTGATTGATCATTGATGATTGATTATGATGACTGATGATTGATGACTGATGATTAATGATGATGATTGATGATTTATGTTTGATGCTTGATGATTGATGATTAATGATTGATGATTGATAATTGATAATTGATAATTGATGATTGATGAGTGATGATTGTTGAATGATGATTGATGATTGATGATTTGTGATTGATGATTGATGATTGATGATTGACGATTGGTGATTGATGATTGATGAATGATGATTGATGATTTATGTTTGATGCTTGATGATTGATGATTTATGATTGATGATTGATGATTGATGATTGATGATTGATGATTGATGTTTGATAATTAGTGATTGATGATTGGTGATTGATGATTGTTGATTGATGATTGATGATTGATGATTGGTGATTGATGATTGAATTTTGATGATTGATAATTGGTGATTGATTACTGATGATTGATGATTGATGATTAATGATTGATGATAGCTGATTGTTAATACGTGATTGATGATTGATTATAATGACTGCTGATTGATGATTGATGATTGATGATTGGTGATTGATGATTGATGGTTGATGATTGATGATTGAATACTGAAGATTGATGATTGATGATTCATGATTCATGATAGCTGATTGATAATACATGATAAATGATTGATGATTGATTATGATGACTGATGATTGATGATTGATGAATGATGATTGATGATTAATGTTTCATGCTTGATGATTGATGATTTATGATTGATGATTGATAATTGATGATTGATTATTGATGATTGATGATTAATGATTGATGATTGGTTATTGGTGATTGATGATTGTTGATTGATGACTAATGATTGATGATTGGTGATTGATGATTGATATTTGATGATTGATGCTTGATGATTGATGATTGATGATTGGTGATTGATGATTGATTATTGATGATTGATGATTGATTATTGATGATTGATGATTGATGATTGATGATTGATGATTGGTGATTGATGATTGATGATTGATGATTGATGACTGAAGATTGATGATTGATGTTTCAAGATTCATGATAGCTGATTGATCATTGATGATTTATTATGATGACTGGTGATTGATGATTGATGATTGATGATGATGATTGATGATTTATGTTTGATGCTTGATGATTGATGATTTATGATTGATGATTGATAATTGATAATTGATGATTGATGAGTGATGATTGATGATTGATGATTGATGATTGATGATTTGTGATTGATGATTGATGATTGATGATTGACGATTGGTGATTGATGATTGATGAATGATGATTGATGATTTATATTTGATGCTTAATGATTGATGATTTATGATTGATATTTGATGATTGATGCTTGATGATTGATGATTGATGATTGGTGATTGATGATTGATGATTGATGATTGATGATTGATGATTGATGATTGATGATTGATGATTGATGATTGGTGATTGATGATTGATGATTGATGATTGATGACTGAAGATTGATGATTGATGTTTCAAGATTCATGATAGCTGATTGATCATTGATGATTTATTATGATGACTGGTGATTGATGATTGATGATTGATGATTGATGATTGATGATGATGATTGATGATTTATGTTTGATGCTTGATGATTGATGATTTATGATTGATGATTGATGATTGATAATTGAAAATTGATGATTGATGAGTGATGATTGATGATTGATGATTGATGATTGATGATTTGTGATTGATGATTGATGATTGACGATTGGTGATTGATGATTGATGAATGATGATTGATGATTTATGTTTGATGCTTAATGATTGATGATTTATGATTGATGATTGATGATTGATGATTGATGATTGATAATTGATGATTGACGATTGATTATTGATGATTGATGATTGATGATTGATGATTAATGATTAATGATTGATGATTGGTGATTGATGATTGATGATTGATGATTGATGATTGATGATTGATAATTGATGATTGATGATTGATTATTGATGATTGATGATTGATGATTAATGATTAATGATTGATGATTGGTGATTGATGATTGATGATTGATGATTGATGATTGATGATTGATGATTGATGATTTATGATTGATGATTGATGATTGATGATTGATGATTGATGATTGATGATTGATGATTGATGATTGATGATTGATGATTGATGATTGATGATTGATGATTGATGATTGATGATTGATGATTGATGATTGATTATTGATTATTGATTATTGATGATTGATGATTGATTATTGATGATTGGTGAGTGATGATTGATGATTGCAGATTGATGATTGATGATTGATTATTGATGATTGATGATTGATGTTTGATGATTGATCATTGATGATTGATGATTGATGATTGATGATTGATGGTTGATGATTGATGATTGATGATTGATGATTGATGATTGATGATTGATGATTGATGATTGATGATTGATGATTGATGATTGATGATTGATGATTGATGATTGATGATTGATGATTGATGATTGATGATTGAAGATTGATGGTTGATGATTGATGATTGTTGATTGATGATTGATGACAGATGATTGATGATTGATGATTGATGATGATGATTGATGATTTATGTTTGATGCTTGATGATTGATGATTTATGATTGATGATTGATAATTGATAATTGATGATTGATGAGTGATTAGTGATGATTGATGATTGATGATTGATGATTTGTGATTGATGATTGATGATTGATGATTGATGATTGATGATTGATGATTGATGATTGCTGATTGATGATTGATGATTGATGATTGATGATTGATGATTGACGATTGGTG
>CATOZT010000070.1:0-75384 GCA_954870665.1 Stratiomys singularior
TACATACATACATACATACATACATACATACATACATACATACATACATACATACATACATACATACATACATACATACATACATACATACATACATACATACATACATACATACATACATACATACATACATACATACATACATACATACATACATACATACATACATACATACATACATACATACATACATACATACATACATACATACATACATACATACATACATACATACATACATACATACATACATACATACATACATACATACATACATACATACATACATACATACATACATACATACATACATACATACATACATACATACATACATACATACATACATACATACATACATACATACATACATACATACATACATACATACATACATACATACATACATACATACATACATACATACATACATACATACATACATACATACATACATACATACATACATACATACATACATACATACATACATACATACATACATACATACATACATACATACATACATACATACATACATACATACATACATACATACATACATACATACATACATACATACATACATACATACATACATACATACATACATACATACATACATACATACATACATACATACATACATACATACATACATACATACATACATACATACATACATACATACATACATACATACATACATACATACATACATACATACATACATACATACATACATACATACATACATACATACATACATACATACATACATACATACATACATACATACATACATACATACATACATACATACATACATACATACATACATACATACATACATACATACATACATACATACATACATACATACATACATACATACATACATACATACATACATACATACATACATACATACATACATACATACATACATACATACATACATACATACATACATACATACATACATACATACATACATACATACATACATACATACATACATACATACATACATACATACATACATACATACATACATACATACATACATACATACATACATACATACATACATACATACATACATACATACATACATACATACATACATACATACATACATACATACATACATACATACATACATACATACATACATACATACATACATACATACATACATACATACATACATACATACATACATACATACATACATACATACATACATACATACATACATACATACATACATACATACATACATACATACATACATACATACATACATACATACATACATACATACATACATACATACATACATACATACATACATACATACATACATACATACATACATACATACATACATACATACATACATACATACATACATACATACATACATACATACATACATACATACATACATACATACATACATACATACATACATACATACATACATACATACATACATACATACATACATACATACATACATACATACATACATACATACATACATACATACATACATACATACATACATACATACATACATACATACATACATACATACATACATACATACATACATACATACATACATACATACATACATACATACATACATACATACATACATACATACATACATACATACATACATACATACATACATACATACATACATACATACATACATACATACATACATACATACATACATACATACATACATACATACATACATACATACATACATACATACATACATACATACATACATACATACATACATACATACATACATACATACATACATACATACATACATACATACATACATACATACATACATACATACATACATACATACATACATACATACATACATACATACATACATACATACATACATACATACATACATACATACATACATACATACATACATACATACATACATACATACATACATACATACATACATACATACATACATACATACATACATACATACATACATACATACATACATACATACATACATACATACATACATACATACATACATACATACATACATACATACATACATACATACATACATACATACATACATACATACATACATACATACATACATACATACATACATACATACATACATACATACATACATACATACATACATACATACATACATACATACATACATACATACATACATACATACATACATACATACATACATACATACATACATACATACATACATACATACATACATACATACATACATACATACATACATACATACATACATACATACATACATACATACATACATACATACATACATACATACATACATACATACATACATACATACATACATACATACATACATACATACATACATACATACATACATACATACATACATACATACATACATACATACATACATACATACATACATACATACATACATACATACATACATACATACATACATACATACATACATACATACATACATACATACATACATACATACATACATACATACATACATACATACATACATACATACATACATACATACATACATACATACATACATACATACATACAATAAATACATATATAAGTTAACAAACGATCCGTTAACTTACCTGCACAAAGTTCAAGGTTGCAGTCTACATGAATTTGATTCCCAAGAAAAGTCACCTAAGTACGCGAATTCCGTTCCCACAAGTTGCAAGCAGATCATTTGAAACCATCTTTCTAGTAATAAGCATTTTTCTAGTAGTAAGCAAAATTGTAATGTTAAGTACTTGTAAGAATTTAGTTCAGTCTTTAATTGTATTTCAATTAATAAAGTATGGGGCTCAGCCCTAAGATTTATATTTTTTATCTAAAACATTCTGTTTTAATTAAATGGCGCCCGAGCAAGGACACGCGTCCGGGAAACACTTACTGTCGGTAATACGAGTATAGTACGCGACTAAGGATACTAGACACGTATCCTGCCTGCATTCGACAACCACGCGAACGCATCGCACGTAGTAAATCGACCGCGCGTTAACCAAACGAGTGAAAGTGTTTTCAGGAGGGAAACGAGGCCCCTAAGTAGCTTTTGCAAACAGGAGTTGGCAAATACGCCAACAGCCGCCCCACCGCCGGACTAGCGTGTCCCCACAAGAATCCTGCGGATTCTAACTTTATATATTTTTTTGGAGAACGAGCCTATAATTGTTCTTAAATCAGCTGAAGAGGCCGGCAGTTGATCCAAAAAATTATCAAGTTAAAGTTCATCGCAATAACCAAGCGACAAACAGCGAACGTACCGAAGGAAGTTCATCGCGATAACCCGTAGCGAACCTACCGAAGGACTCAACACGGATCTTTTGGAGCTGCAGAAGTTCGTCGCGATAACCCGTAGCGAACCTAACGAAGGACACAACACGGATCTTTTGGAGCTGCATGCAAACGGAAGCGGACACGCTGTAGCAGCAGCCTCCACATATAACCTACAAGGAACATCATCCAAGGAAGCCGACGCAATAACCAAGCGCCGAGGGACAAATAATTTTGTGATTTCGAAGCTGATGCAGAGCAAAGCCGCCTCGATGGCCTACACGTTTGCAACAACGACACTACTTGTAATTATGTAAGTAAATCGATTGATATAATTCTTTAAAATCAATAAATGAACAAATTTGTGGAATCGTGAGAAAAAAAACCATTGTGAAAGAAAAAAAAATCTTTTAAATAGAGTTAAATTGTGAAAATAAATTCCGAAATGTTTAATTACAATATATATTTGCAATCAATACGAGCGCGATTTAATCGCTAAAGGAAAATTTGAAATTAAACCCAGTATATCGAAAATTGAATTCGATACTATAAATATAATTTCTATTGTTTTATTAATAATGTATAATTATACTAATAATATTACTTATTGCCATATATTTTATTAACTATATTTTATTTAAATATTTTATTTAATCCTATATTTACGAGTGAACAATATTTGTGGTTTTTTGTGTTTTTGGTGGTTTTGTGATCTAGTGAATCCCTGCGTTGAGACTTGAAAACTTTTGTGGCTATTTTTTCTGATAAATTCTTGCATTTGTATTTGTGTTTTCTGCCGATTTCCCGAAGTATTGACTGATAATTCGGTCGGTGAAAATTTGTTGCCTGTCTGCTGTTATTGGCAGTGAAAAATTTTGTTCTGTTGTTTCCATTGTCTATTGATTCCGACTCTTTTTACATTATTGTCTGTACTTTAATAAAAAAAAAAAATGTCGAATCCTCAAAATTTATTTCACCCGCCACGGCTAAATTTAAATGATCTCATTGAAGCTCTCCCTAATCTAGACCATCGCCCCAATAATAATTCTGACGGTGACTTAGACCATCTTCCTAATGACATACCTGACAATAACTTAATTCGGACCAGTACACAGATCGTAACGCAAACTCTACAGACTCAAGGAAGACAACTCTTCAGCTCCCTTATGAACCCAGCCGCTGACATCAATAATGACGTCGATATTCCGTTGAATATTGGAGATAACAGCAATTTGTCCGATATGGACAAAATACCGGATGTGGTCAAAAGCCTGAGACAGTTTTCCGGTGAACCAGGCGAGTTTAGCTCCTGGCGTAAGAGTGTTGACAGGATTTTAAACATTTATGACCACTTGAAAGGGACACCGAAGTATTATGGAATACTCTCGGTCATCCGCAATAAAATTGTAGGTCACGCCGACATTGCGTTGGAGTCCTACAATACTCCGTTGAACTGGTCAAAAATATCCAAATGCTTAACGCTGCACTATGCCGACAAAAGAGACTTGACAACGTTAGAATATCAGATGACGACACTGGTACAAGGTGGAAGTTCGATTGGTGAATTCTATCAAGCAGTTTATAACCATCTTTCACTTATACTGAACAAATTGGCTTCGATTGAGATGAGCCAGGAGTCCATGAACATCATGACCCAGGCCTACCGCGATAAGGCCCTTGATACCTTTGTAAGGGGATTAAGAGGAGACTTACCTAGGCTCTTAAGCATTCGCGACCTCTTAGACTTGCCTCAGGCCCTGCACCTGTACCTGAAACTGCAAAACATGGATTACCGCGCGCAACATGCAAACACTTCCCATTCAATGATGCGGAAGGCGCATCATAGTTCTGCACCCCCTGTTCCACCGCGCAGAAGTGTCCCGAACTTCTCAAAACCAGCGCCGATTCCAGCTCCCAGACAAGGATTTTATCCCAATTTATTTCACTACCCGCAAGTCTTACAACAACCAAGATTTAATGGGCAGAGGCCACCATTCCAACCTCACCAAACCCGAAATTTCAATAATCTCCCACCTCCGCGGCCACCAAGGGGTCCAGTACCGATGGATGTGGACCAATCCTTGAGAACAAACGTTGTTAATTATGCTAACAGGCCGCAAAACCAACAATGGCCTACAAAACGAACTCTCCAATACTCACAAAGACTTCACGCACCACCAAAACAACAGCGAGTGCATCATACACTATCAGAAGGGAATAACGACAATACAGAAGAACAAAATAAAGACGAAATGACTACAGAAGACGTAAACTATGACCAAACTCTCGAAGAATACATGACTGCGTATGATGAGGCAAACCTGGAGGAAAGTGAACAACTAGAAGATATCTATTTTTTAGATTAAGGCGCTCTTCGCTTCCATATTTTGAATATTTTGCAAGAAGCGGAGAGGTTTTGAGATTTTTAATAAATACCGGGTCAAATAAAAGTTACATCCAACCAAGACATATTAGAAACCCACTCTTGAATAATAAAAAATTCCACGCCCCCTCAGTTGGGGGTAGCATAGAAATCACACACCATGCATTTGTGCAATTATTTGGACCAAATACCGACAAAATTCAGTTCTTCATTCTGCCAAGCCTGATATCATTCGATGGTATCGTAGGAAACGACACCCTCAAGTTATTTAAAGCCGTCATCCATACAGACGAAAGCTATATGACTCTTTGCCCTAATTTATATATTCCTTTAAAACAGTACGTTTCAGAGACCGTAAACAATGTTGATATAAGAACATCGCATCTCAACCAGAGTCAATCTGCCAAGCTAAACCGCATTATTCGGGATTGCTCAAAATTATTATCAGAACCCGACGAGAAACTGACTTACACCACGACCGTTAAGGGAGAAATACGAACACAGACGAACGACCCTGTCTATTCCAGAGCCTACCCTTATCCAATGGCTCTGAAGTGGGAAGTTGACAAGCAGATCAAGAAACTGCTCGAGGATGGAATTATAAGACCTTCCCAATCCCCGTATAATTCCCCTATCTGGATTGTCCCTAAGAAGTCAGATGCATCCGGGGAGAAGAAATATGGGATAGTAATTGACTATCGAAAATTAAATTCCGTAACCATTGCGGACAAGTATCCGATACCCGAAATTAATGAAATCTTGGCAAATCTGGGTAAAAATACTTACTTCTCAATCATCGACCTCAAAAGTGGCTTTCACCAGATCCCATTAAAAGAACGGGATATACCCAAAACGGCTTTCTCGATTAACAACGGGAAATTCTAGTTTACCCGTCTCCCGTTCGGCCTGAAAAACGCACCATCTATTTTTCAGAGAACACTCGATGATATCCTCCGAGAGCACATAGGAGTGCGCTGCTATGTGTATATTGATGACATCATCATTTTCGGGAAAGACGAAGCCGAGCACTTTCATAACCTTGAAAAGGTCCTCAAAACTCTTGAAGCATCCAACATGAAGATCCAGTTGGATAAATGCGAATTTCTCCAAACAGAAATCGAGTTTTTGGGCTATGTGGTTAGTCAAAAAAACCAACCCCAAAAAGGTTGAAGCGATTATCAACCTTCCATTGCCTAGGACGCTCAAGGACCTCCGATCATTTTTAGGAATGTCGGGCTATTATAGGCGCTTCATACAAGATTACGCTAAAATTGCGAAGCCCTTGACATCCCTTTTAAGAGGGGAGGATGGACGTGTGTCCAAACATTCATCAAAAAATACGCTCATTAATATCGATCACAGAGCCATTGATGCCTTTAACAAGCTCAAAAATTGCCTGATTTCACAAGACGTAGTCCTGGCTCACCCAAATTTTGAAAAAGAGTTTGAGCTAACCACCGATGCTTCCGACTACGCTATTGGCGCAGTTCTCTCCCAGGAGAGAAAACCAATAATGTTCCTTTCTAGAACATTAACCAAAACAGAAGAGAATTATGCTACCAATGAGAAAGAGATGCTTGCCATCATGTGGTCTCTCAACTCATTGCGTAGTTACTTGTATGGTTCTCGAAAGGTTAGAATTTTTACTGACCATCAACCTCTTACCTTTGCTCTTAGCAATAAGAATACAAATAGTAAGATGAAAAAGTGGAAAGCTATTTTAGAAGAATACGACTACGAACTGAAATATAAGCCTGGTAGAGCAAACGTAGTCGCAGATTCCCTCTCGAGACCTCCAAAACCAACGCAAGTACATTCTCTAACTCCAACGGAACACAGTGATGAAAGCTCATCGCACAACCTCATACCTACAGTGGAAACTCCAATCAACGTGTTTCGAAACCAGCTTCTTTTAAAAAACGGCCAGGAAGACAATTACCAACTTCAGAATCCTTTTCCTAATTATGCAAGACATACCATAATAAAAATACAATTCTCAAACACCGATATCATAAACATATTCAAACGTTACCTCAATCCGAATACCATAAATGGTCTCCTGACAGATGAAGAAACAATGGGGAAGATTCAGGAAATCTATCCTAACAATTTTAGTAGCTATCAAATCCGTTTCACTCAAAAAATCGTTGAAGATGTTCCCAACGAAGCGGAACAAGAAGAAAGGATCCTGCAAATTCATCGCAGAGCCCACCGAAACGCCGAAGAAAATCGGTTGCAGCTACTGGAGAATTTCTATTTTCCAAGAATGTCAGCTAAAATAAAAGCCATCGTAAAAAGGTGTAACATCTGCATGGAAAACAAATATGATAGGCACCCTAATAAACCTTGTTTAAACCCTACTCCTATCCCTTCCTATCCCGGTCATACTGTACACATAGATCTCTTCTTTACAGAAGGACACCGTATACTAACGGCAGTTGATAAGTTTAGTAAATTTGCCCAAGCAAAACCAATCGCTTCGAAATCAATCGAAGACATAAGACAGCCCCTATTAGATATTCTTTTTTATTTTTGTGTTCCCGAGAATGTAGTCATTGACAATGAAAGTTCACTAAGATCGGTCACAGTAACATCCTTGCTAGAAGACGAACTGCACATAAAAGTATATAAAACTCCCCCTTACAAGAGCGAGGTGAATGGGCAGGTCGAGCTCTGGCACTCCACCCTCGCTGAGATTATGAGATGCTTGAAACGAGATGGTCCACCACGCTCGTTTGAAGAACTATTACAGCGTGCTGTCAACGAATACAACTACTCAATCCATTCAACCACAGGCAAAAAACCAGTGGAATTGTTATTCGGCCGAGTCCCTAATATCAGACGGAATCTTGCTGCTTAACCAATTTTCTGGCAACCTAATTTCGGAAAACGTCACTCATAGCCTAAACGGCACCTTTTTAGTAAAATTCGAGAATTCCACAATTTCTATTGACAACCGAACCTTTACTTCTAGAGAAATATCTGCAATTCAAGTGCTCCCCCCATACTACAACTGCTCACAAACGAAAGCAAATTTCACGAAAAACTCTCACTGGAAATGATGAAGGAGCTTAACATAAAAAATACGAAAGAAATTAAACTTTTACAATCTGATCCAAATATTCATAGATTGGCTACCTACAGCGCCTTATTATTTATAGCTTTAATCCTTTTTGGCCTAGTGTTTCGAAATCCCTGTAAAAAATCTGAAAACAAAACTTTCATTAAAACACAATCTACACTAAAGGAACAGGAAACAGAGAAAGATACCCCCAGAACCGCAGCATCCTGCCTTTGTGCAGAAGAATCGGTAACAATCACTCCCATAGCCACAACATCCCGTGACTATCAAAGACAACCATACCAGGTAAAGTTCAACAACCTGCCATATTTTTAGCGATTGGGACAATCGCACGGGGGATGAGTTAACAAACGATCCGTTAACTTACCTGCACAAAGTGCAAGGTTGCAGTCTACATGAATTTGATTCCCAAGAAAAGTCACCTGAGTACGCGAATTCCGTTCCCACAAGTTGCAAGCAGATCATTTGAAACCATTTTTCTAGTAATAAGCATTTTTCTAGTAGTAAGCAAAATTGTAATGTTAAGTACTTGTAAGAATTTAGTTCTGTCTTTAATTGTATTTCAATTAATAAAGTACGGGGCTCAGCCCTAAGATTTATATTATCTAAAACATTCTGTTTTAATTAACTTATATATGCATCATGTGGTCATGACGGCTATCTTCACTACGAAAAGGTTGCTTGAATAGATAGGGTCAACGGGTAGGGTAAGACGAGGAATGCACTCGATTGACTTCTGCGTCTCTATTGCCATGGCCATAAAGTCAAGTGTTATGTGTGAATAGCAGTTCTTGAAAGTATTTTAAATCAAAAATTAGAATCTTAAATTTAAACGTGTACCGAATTAGTCAAACCACATACCGGATCGCATGTCGGTCAAATTCAGCTATGGCAATCATTTTTCTACATTGTAGTGACAAGAGAGAATCGAGCCTTAAAATCAACTTGCACCCATAAGAGGTCGAATAAAATCAAATGTTGCACGGACGGATCTAAGTTATTCGGGTGTAATTGGTAACTTTTAAATATTTAGTTGTGGAATAATTAGTAATAATACATATCAGATCTCCAATATTAACAATTATACAGTAAGAACAATAGGCGGTAGTTGTAGGTGTAGTAAAATCAACGTACGCTGGCGAAAACGCTATTCAACTCAGCCAAAGACACGTCCACCAACGGCGAACAGGAGAAAAAAAACAAGCGAATGCAGATTGCACAAACTCAAGCTGCCGATAAGGGAAAAAACTAAATCGTTTGCATTTTCCCTAAGAGCGGGTTACGGAACTGGGAAATTTCTTTTCTGTGAAGTTTCGGCAAACACCTTAAAGGGCGACTGTTTGACGGCGAATACTATAATAAGTCGTTTTATCTCTTAGATTAAGGATGCTCCATAAAATTGATAGTGACAGGAGAGAAATACCTATCACATCAATCAATTCACATTAATAAAAAAACAAAAAGAGAAACCATGTTCCTTTTAAATTGTGCCTCATTCAATTCGTTTATGAATACCGATATGACACTTTGAATCACTTAAATTTTCGATTTGCTTAGTTTTTTATTTCTGGCTAGTAATTTTTTAAATGGAACAGAGAAATTGAGCTTTGAACTTACTTATGCAGAAGGAATTATTCGTCTAAACTGTTAAATAATCGTCCGCTACAAGGCAAGACTTTGGCGGCAAGGTGCTCGCGCAAGATGTGTTATAATACTCTAGCTGTATCAGAAACATGGATGAGGCAATTAGCCTCTGATATAAATAATCTACAAATGGGTTTTTGCATTTTCTTTACGCTTTGTTTCTGTACTTTCAATTCTCCAATTGGACTAGTGTTTTAGGATGGAAAATATGATTTTAAAAAATTTCAGTTAGATTAGTTAGCATTATTTCATAGAATCTCTTTTTCGCACACAATATTTTCCCCTAGCATATTTCGCGCGCCATTGGCGCGTCTGACAAAGTCTTTGAACAATTGTCCAAATAGATCCTGTGAATTGCTGTTAAATAAAGGGCCAACGTGAACTGCTTTCAATCAATAAATCCATATGAGAAGCAAAAAAGTGGATGTTTTAATCCGGTTCGAATCCCATTTAAATATTGCAAATATCCCAACCTGACCTGAGTATAATGATAGAGAAACAATTTTGCTTCGGCTTTTTTTAAATATAAATAATATTTAATTTGATTAAATATAAATAATTATTTTATTGCCATTGGCTAACAACATCAGCCTACATTTCATGTGGATGTGAGTTCAACTTTCTTGATTATTCTCTATTGCTTGACTTTCCAGTCTCGGACTCAAAAGTTAACAAGCAAAAAACAGGTATAGTACAACAGTAATCCATCATCCTGCTTCCATGTCGTACGAAAAGACGTATGATACCGATTTCCACCATTTTCTCCATAGTGGTCAGTGGACCCTTTATTACCCCGAAAATCAAACCATCGCGTCATGTCTGTTGGCTTGGCTCTGTGATGAGTACACTAGCAAATACAGTTTCGATGCAAAAGATACTTTTTCCACTTCAATTTCTGTCTTGAGATTTTTTGTAAGTTTCACCTAATCAGATCCATTCAGTTTTTTGCTGAATATTGTTCTTGGCATTCTGTTCCTCAAAATCAGGAAATTTAAATTACAAAAAAAATTTTGATAAATTCGATGTTGTTCGTTGATGTAATAATTATCCCCCAGATATCTTAATACTTCTGTTGGATTTTCGGTTCCGCTTTGTGAAAAAGCTGAGTAGGTAAAACCCAACGAACCGTAAATTTAGGTTTGAAAAACACACAAAGGAAACAAAAACAGCGAAGCGATGAAGACACGCAAGCAACGTGAGGTCATCGGTAGCCAAGAAAATTTGCAAAGGCACGAAAAAAATGGGAAAATGTCACAAACGTCAAGGCGAAACAACATAAGCAAGTTCGATATTCTAGAAACTTTCCCAGCGTGAGTTAGCCTGCAGAACCAACAAAGTTGAAATTTGATGCTCATATCCATTGGGTAGTATCTAAATTCTCAAGAGTATCAGGGACTATGCTAACAAATGAGAATAAATATGTGAACTACTCTGTTTCCTTGACTTGATTTTTGACACAGAGAAATCTGCAAAAAAAATTCCTCAAAGGAAACAAAATATAAGTAAGCCACTGTGGCCCTGCATTAAATTTTTTTTAAAGTGTAGCAATTGCAAAAAAAACAGTGACGCCCAATCAACGATTCTCCAAGCCATGTTTTATTTCTGCGTGAGAATAGCGACACGGGGTTCGCACTTTCTCCTACGCGTATTTTGAAGGGACTTACCTCCTGTCGTCGAACGTTTGAACTCCGAGTGTAGCCGAGTTCGGCGAAAAACAGTAGCATTGTGGATTTGTAGACGATTGAATACGCATCCGACGTCAGATCGGAAGAGGGAACACCGCACGACGAAGTATTTATTTTCGTTCGCTCAAAATAGATGATTTGATGAAACTTTAAATTTTCCTGTTTTCGATTCAACTGACTGAATCGCACACCTATTGAAACGTGATTTGACAGCTCAAAAAACGACTCAAACGGAAGTTGAATTAAGTTACAAACAGAAGAAAAAAGGGCTCGTTCGGTAAACGGCGCGCCTTAACACGCCGGCCGCCCTGTAGCCTCGCTTCAGTGGAATTAAATGATGAGGACACCAAATTCCTGGATTCCGGATACCAAAAAGATATTTCTTGGGTGAAAGACGGAGACCAGTGAGAAAACGCAGGAACGCTGTTCTGAGGAACGGACCGAAGACGGTCCGTCGCTGCTGAGATTTCAAAGTTGGAGGACGCGTTCAATGGACCGATGGACATATAACGTACATACTCCATTACTTATTTCAATCTCCAGTTTGCGGAAGACGAGTTTAGGGATGAGATCGTGTGCTGTGCTGTCGTGACTGGTGCGTTGGTGTTTTTAATGGTTTATATTTTGGATGCATGTGACTCTTCCCATGTCAGATGCCAATGTACAAATATCTCCAATCCAATCATACAAAGTTTTTACAATTTAGCTCATTGTAGACTTGACATCAGTCAATGGTTGAATTTTGCACGTTATAAGGCCTTTGCCATATTACTATGTCAAGTATCAATCAACATTGTGGTGAATGATTAATCCTCCGGGAAATAATCATCGTGAGAAGTTATCACTCCCGTTAAGACTCCAGTTCCAGTACGAAATTATTACCATTGGAAACCATAACGTTATTTCATCTATTCGTACTTTTATTATTTCGATGATAAAATATTTTTAAATGTTTATACATCCCAAGCTAATTAAAAGCGAACAGTTGGTCGTAGCAAGCAAATATTATAATTGCTCCCGTAGCTCAGTTTCCGAAATGTTTGCCTCATTGTTCATTCTGCCGTCGAGTGCTTTTTTTAAAATTGTGATGAATTTAGGAACAAGTTACAGAAGTGTTGTTTAATGATCTCCCTATAATCTGCCTGTATGTCTAAGCCCTATATTTTGGTTAAAACTCTTTCCTTCTGTAGCTGCTAATAAAATCAATCACTAAAAAAATTTGACCGTCTTTGGTCCCACTGCTTTACAAAATTCCACCTTTATTGTTTCCAAAATTTTATCAACGAAAAGTTCTCTTTCTTGAATTCAGAGAACAAATCAGCAAATTTAATCACAGAGCGTATAGATTAATATACCAAACCAAAAGTACAATTTAGTTAATTTTTATAATCGGAAAATAAATATTTACAGAAAAATCAAAGTCTGGTTGTAGCTTAGAATCTTTTTTGTGGCCATTAGCTAACAGGCTCGTCACAACAAAGTTGATCTTAGCTACTTGTATAATTTGAACGATCTACAAAAGTAGAAATTGTGAATGAAAATGGTAATATTATAAAAGATAATTACCTCTTGATCAGTGTTAATTATTGACTCTAGTATGGCCCGAGCCTGATGAAAATGATTTGCAGCTGCCAGAAAAAGCTCCGGAACGGTTAAACGAGAATGATTCGAAAGCGCTTTGATAAAATCATTGTATGTCATCGGGGGAGGATTAATCAAATTTCGAAAAGGGGCAAATCGATGTTTAAAACGAATTTCTTGAAAATCAAATTTCGACTTTGGTTGATTTATGCGTCCTTCTTTTGTAAAGGCAAGAAGAGTTTTATAGTATCCACCACTCATCATTTGCAATGCATGATTGTACATTATTTCTCGCAAATGTAGCTTTCCTTTTTTTCTTCGTATTTTTGATTTACGTTGTTTAACGTTTACTTTGGTATACATTTCAACTGAATCTTCTTGCGCAGTTGAAAGGGATTCGGCTTGACTAAGTGTGGATACAACAAATCCAAATAAAAACTCATAAAGGTACCTGAAATAGTAATCATATAATTCTAGAAATTTCCCATAATAAAAGTTACCAGTAAATGTATATATATTCATGCACACTATATAGTTCTAGTTCAAATCCAGACAGTAAGAATAACGACATTGCTCTCAGAGAATAATACAATGTCCAAGTTGCGAAATGAGAGCCATGTTGGCTCGGTATTTCTGTTTTGCGAGACAACACATTCAAATAGGAATCCACACGTCCTGCCTGAAATGCAAATTGACGGAAAGTTTAAAGCAAAATCTACAGAAAATACCTCTTCTTGTAATGTTCCGAACCCTTCTTCAATAAGACGAGCTAGCTTATCACGTTGACGTGCTCGATTGTGACCGCAAATTTGTATGAAATATGTGAAAGTGTGCAAATTTATGCAGTAGTTAAAAAATGAGCTGACATATTTCCTGGCCTGAAAACGAAAATCTATTTAAGTTCATACACAATGAAAATTGTGTCCCTACTTCCACGTTGTCACTAAAATTGTTTCTGAATAATATAGGTGGGGCAACAAATGATTTTATAGATTCTCTTAGAAACATTTCGAAATGATTGACGCCAAGTTTGATGCTTTTACTTCTAAAGAAGATAATTTGTAGAACGCTTCGTGAAAGCAAGCATTGATAAGACTTCTTACTGAATTCGATAAAAAAATTCTATAAAAAACATGTTAGTCTTACTTTTATATTCCATTTAATTATATTACAAGCGTGGAATGATAATCTCTCTGATAAATTATCTTGCAGGCCGTTTTCAGTTTCAGTAGCAAATCTTCGATAAATTCGAAACTTGATAGACGATCTCGTATTCGTGTGCTACGTGGAAACGTAGGAGGCAAATTTCTTTGGTTGACTCTCGGCGAATATCCGATTGGATTAGGCAATTCACCTGTACAAAATAAAAGTCAAATATTATGTGAAACGACAATATTCTGCATTATGGCTATGGATGCATTGCCAGCAAAAATTAAGCTATTTTACACTTTTCAGGGGTCGTTCTTCAAATAAAGCAGTACTAACCCGCTTCAAGACCCAAGTTCTGTAGAGAGTTGTTCCGACACAACAACGAAATCATTTGTAACATTGTATTGAACAACAAAGGTCCAGAATGGGCTAAATTTTCAAACTGAAATATCTACACATATATCACATACAGGCGTATTTGTGAATTCAAGTGAAAATCAACTTTGTGCTGTTGCGTAAAGATATATTCCTAATATGTTTATTTTCATTTTCAACGGAATTATGCGATTTTTAATTTTTTTTTCTTCCTCCCGAAATCGTATTGCTCCCCACAAAAAATCTATTAATTGCATATGAACTCTATGTTCATTGTTGGGATGTCTCGTATACTGATACCATTTAATTCATTGTATGTTATTCCTGCTCAAACATGCAAAATGCTCTACATCCACGATTTTCTCTCTCGATCTCGATATTTTCAGTTCATCTTTTCTGTAGGAGAGTTATGAGGGTCATCTGGAAGATAATTTCAATAGCGGTCACAACATATTGCAGCGAAAATTTGTATTGTTGCTTTTTTGAATACATTTAGCCTACATTAAGCCTGTAAGCAAAGTGTTTGCAAAAGAATTGGGAGCTTTTATTTTACTCTTCTGTAACAGCCCGTAACAGAAAAATTACACAAAGCTTAAAAAACTAAGAATATCTTATTTAATTTATTTATGAAGTAAATTAGTATTTACAGTTTCCTTTTCGTTATGTAACATTTGAAAAAACACAGCAATTTCACTACTCATAAACTACTTTAATGTTCATTTCACTTTGAAATCCAAAAAAGACGGACACGTTTCAAGTAAGACTAACTAATTCTAGTACTTAACTAGTACAGTTAATTAATCTCTAGCACTGTTTTCGTCGGCTGTTGCTTGTTAGATTTTTTTCTTTTGCGAAAGTTAGTGTGTAAAACACGGGTATGGATGTGTAAAGGTTGATGATAGCAGTCAATGGTTGTCTTTCAGCGTTGTATATTCAATTGAAGCAGGTAGTTCGTGACAATTTATGATTGTGTATATGACTTCAAGCTTTAAGACATCTTCTAGTACCGATACTATCTTATAACGATGTTAGGCTTGTGAAGTTTGAACAGTGCTTTGAGGAGTGGTGTTGAAGGTTTGGGGTCTATGAATCGGTATTTAGTGTTTGGGGTGATAAGCAGTTATGCTCGCAAGATTGCATCCCGTTTGGCAGTTTGACACATGTTTGTGGGGTTCTCTGGTTGCTCTAGGATATCCGTTGGCAAATTCCTTTGTTTTGTTAATGTAGACTGCCGCCTTCATTATCAGTGTTGTATGTTTTTTGTCGGCCTTGGTTACTATCAATTGGTTTTTAATTTAATTTTATACTCTTTAATGTTTTGGTCTTCGTTCTGGTACGTTCAGCTTGCGTTTGTCCCCATCTTTTGCAGCCCTGTGCCTCGCGTGTGCTCTTTCTGGATCTATAGCCAATTGTTCAATGTCTTCGTTGCGCGTTGTGTTGTGTAAGTTTTATTTGAGTCCTTTGTTCAGCAGCATTACTTCATCTGTTGTGATTTTTTTGTCCGTGAGGTTGAGCGTTGATTAAAGCTGCAGATTGATTCCGTGGCCTATGCGTTCCGATTTCGGGTCCGTTTGTGCATTTGCTTGCTTTTGTGGCAAATTGTTAAAATTATTTTATAATCAAGATTATTTTCCATGTGCTTTGCTGTTTGTAGAAGTTTTATTTTCTGTGTATTGTGTTGTGTTGTGAAATTTTGACTTAAGTACTCAGTGGTTCATATGTATAAATGATAAACGATAATCGATAATCGACGATGCTAGATGGAATTAAATTATTTTTTCCCTATAATTCTCAGCCTATCATTTAAAAAGGGGTACAAAGCAAACTAATCACACACACACATGCAGAATAGCACATAGATTTGTTGAACATTCAAACATTTGCATAAAAACCCGCATCACGTTCAGCAAACTTTCGCTGACGTGAGTTATTAAATAAAGTTAATCCTTTACACTAAGAAATTAATATTGAATATTAGGAATCCAGATACAGATATACAGAATCCTAAAACACTAAGGAATTAATCCACTTAATGAAAGCCGACTAAGTAATCTGAACAAGAAAGATGGGAACTAGATTGAGAAATCCAAATTGATTGATTGAGACACAAAGATTGAATATGAACATTTATAACAATGTAAACAACGACGATCGGTACGATAACAATATAAAAACTGACCAGTGAGGATATCTTTATTGAGAGGAGATGAGGAAATATTCTAATTGTCCAATACTGTTCTACAATGCTACATATAATTAATCCTGGAAACATTCGATTATTATTATTTCGCTGGAATCAAATCTTAATCAAATTAAATCACCGAAAGTCAAAAACTATCAAGACATAAACTTACAAAAATTAAAACAAAGTACTAAAAATTTTACCACAGAGTATAGACAGAAACTTTTTCAATTTTTAGACAGTATTTCTTAAACGGATTTACTTTCAAATGACCCACCACTTTCGAATCATTTATTAGGAGTTTTTTTTTTAAATATATTCAAAGAATTTGATTATTGGGCTACCAGTTGAATAACCGATAGTTCTTACAAATCTCATTTAAAAAGTGCCTCCACCACAATTTTTTTTTTGTTTGGGAGGTGAAGGCTATTTACGCCCTGAGTGTCGGACTCCCCCGCTACCGGACTACCGACTAAACACCTCCACTGTCACACCGAGAACCTAGCCTGGAACTGTTTGTCACATTACTTCGGACTAGGCCTCATTGATCATCGCTTAGCGGTGTCTTCAGGCTAAGGGAAATCTCTCTTTCTCCACGGATGGATAGGAAGGAATTGCGATTAGTGAGAATTGCGTTACAGAGATCTCCCTTCCCTCGCCAAGCGATCCATCATGCCCTTCTTTATAATAAGTACTGTCCGTACGTAATGCGACACACAGTTCCAATTGTCCTTTGATTGCCTCATTTTTCCCGTTACATTTTCTGGGAAAATTACGCCAATTTTCTCCGAGAGATGCGAACGGAGTCTTTTGAATCTATTACACATAAAGAACGTATGGCAGGCGGCAGGCGTCATCCCCGGGCAGAACACGCAAGTTGCGTCAGATAATAATCAGTCTCGCCATGCATTCTGTAGAACCACGGCCCCAAGTCACTTATCAACCTGCCTCGCGTTTCGTTTTCACATGTTTGCTGCCATAAGGTTAGGGTTCTTCTCCGTTCCTCTCGGCTGACAGTTTCTCTCGCCGACTCCCCCCTACGTTTCCGTTCGTCTGCAAGTAACTTAATAGGAACCACCCTCGAGATTACCAGCACTGCAGGTTCAGAGACAGTGCGGTATGCAGCCGCTATCCGTAAAGCTCCTTGCCTCTGCACCTGTGCCAGACGCCTTCGGTGCGTCTCTTTACTAAGAGCGTCAGCCCAAACGTCGGAGCCGTACAAGAGCACTGACTCCATTGCACTCATCAGTAGACGTCTTTTGCTCGAGGTTGGCCATAATACGATTGAGCGCCGATACTCGCACGGAAGCCTTACCCGCTGACGCTCGAACCTGCTCGAAAAAACCCATCTTCGAGTCAATCATCAAGCCAAGGTATTTAATTGATTCTTTTGACTCGATGATCATTTCCCCCAACCGAACGGGGATAACACGAGGGATCCGCTTCTTGGTGAGGACGACAACCTCGGTCTTTGGGGGGTGAAGGCAATTTACGCCCGGAGTGTGGGACTCCTAGGAGCGCATGCTACCAGACTACCCACTAAACACCCCCTTGTCAAGAGACTCTAGCCTGCAACCGTTTGACACACTACTTCGGGCTAGGCTTCTTTTTACTTCGCCCTAGGGCGCCGTCAGTCTAGAGAAATCTCCCCCCAGCGGGAGGGGGCAGGATGGAGGACTGCTGGAAAGGAGACCCCGCACCTAAGGTCACTTTTTTTGCTGGAAGTATTGCCCGAGAGTAATGTGCCACAAAGGTCCATTTGTCGAAAGTTTTCAGCATTTCTCTGACTAGATTGTCTGGATAAAGCTCTCCCATCACCTCCCACAAGTCCTGCCGCATCCTGTTCCACCTTCTACAGTTGAAGAAGGTGTGACATGCGTCGTCCCTTTCCCCTGGGCAGAAAGTGCAGTCTGGGGACCGTGATTTACCAATCTTGTGCAGGTAAGACTGAAAATACCCATGCCCGCTAAGAAGCTGGGTAAGGTAATAATCAGTCTCACCATGCCTTCGATTTATCCACGATCCCACGTCCCCTATAAGGCGGGCAGTCCAGCGGCCATTAGAGTCGCCTTCCCAAGGACTGTTGCCACTCGAGTATTGTGCGCTGCCTCTCCTCTCGGTTGACAGCATATCTTGAACCCTCCACTTTTCGGTCATAAATTCTCCGTCGCTCTCTAGCAAGGAGGGCGATGGGTATCACTCCTGCGATCACCAACACCGCCGACTCAGAAACAATGCGGTATGCAGACGCAACCCGCAAAGCTCCTCGTCTCTGTACTTGGGCCAAGCGCTTTCGGTACAGCTCCTTACTGAGAGCTCCGGCCCAAACCTCAGAGCCGTACAGTAGCACTGACTGTACAGCACTCATGAGAAGTCGGCGTTTGCTCGGTGTGGGCCCACCGATGTTGTACATTAGTCGACTTAAAGCTGAGACGCCCATCGCGGCCTTTTTCGCCGTTGCCCTGATCTGTTTCGAAAAGCTCATTTTGGAATCGATCAATAGTCTCAAATATTTTATTGCAAGGGTAGACTCAACAGTCGCATCTCCGATCTGCAAAGGAATTACCGTGGGAATTCTTTTCTTCGTGAGAATGACCACCTCGGTTTTCTCTAGTGCCAAACTGCACCCGCGGGTGGTCATCCATTCCCTCACTTGACGCATTAGCATTCCCAGCCTGCGCTGCGCATGTTCGACTGTACGTCCGGCGACCAGTGCTGCTATATCATCTGCATAGCCGACCAAGCGCGACTCATCTGGCAGCTCAAGCCTCAATAGCCCGTCACATGAGGCGTTCCACAAGTCTGGGCCAAGTATGGAGCCTTGCGCTACACCAGACGTTATCTCCATACTGCGCCGCCCATCTTGTGTGTCATAGATCAGACTGCGGTCCTTTAAGTAATCCCTCAAAATCCGCATCAGATACCGTGGCAATCGGAAAAAATTTTCCAATGTGCCAAGAATATCCGACCATCTGGCGGAGTTGAAGGCATTTCTGACGTCAAGCGTCACTAGCAAGACAACTCGTTTTTCAGTTTTGTGCGTTTCGGCTCGGCGGACTGCATTCACCACTTCCATGATGGCATCGGAAGTGGATCGCCCTGCTCTAAAGCCATAATGCCGAGGAGATAGGTCCCCTGCAGCACGAATTGCGTCAGTGAGTCTTCTCTTGATGAGCTTTTCGAACACTTTCCCGGCTGTGTCCAGCATACAAAGCGGTCGGTATGTAGATGGAAGTTCGGGGTCCCCTTTTCCCTTGCTGATCAATGTGAGCCTCGCCACCTTCCAGCGAGATGGTACAGTACATGAAAAGATTGCTATTGCCATCCAAACGAAAGCATTCCAAAACCCATTAGCATTCGTGAGATTATTTACCTAAGTAAGCCTTATGCCTCAAAAAAGCTCAGACACCTTGCAAAATAGGTTTTCGCCAACATTGTCTCAAAATAATGAAATGCAGACGTACAATGTGAACTGAAACTATGAGACACCACTAGCATGAGCTGGAAAGACATGAGGCTTGTTGATTTTTTTGGCCAAGGAACAACCCAATATTTTCTGATAGTCTGATAGAATGACAACGAAACCCAAGACGATAAAAAATTGTTAGATCAAAAAGCACTTCACTTCCCCTACATTGGTCGACGAAAGCTGTGCAAATAAAATTGTTAACGAGCACAGATTCTAATGAAAACTATCTTCAACCTCGTTCCATCAAAAATCCTCTGAAAAACAATCAAAAATGCTTCTGTTCTAGAAGCAGTCCATATCACACAACTTAATTCTGCGACTTTATTACCCATATATATACACAAGGAATCTTCATAAGTATTAACCCTTTGCTCTCCGCTATCTCCTCTCAAAGGACATTGTAATTCTAGCATATCTCACGAGTGTCCCCACTCAGGGGACGTTGACGCGAACATAGCACGTACTATATAGAAATTTATACGTACAAATAAACAAAAATAAATCCGGAGGAAAGGATTCTCAAAGCTGAGCTCAGTCTAGTTTGAAGCATTAAGCAGGAAAATTTACCATACTGTAGAAAATTATAAAAACTAAATGCTGATTTTTTTTCCAAATATACATTTAAGCCCCTGTAAATACCCGTTTCTGCCGCAAAATGGCTCTGAGTAGCTGAACACCCAAACGAACAGAACGGTTCGGAGTGCAAAGGGTTAATCTTTGAATAAAACTCCTTCAAAACCATTTGATAAATTAGAGGAAGAAAATAAATAAATACCAATATGAACCAAAGCATAAAAACCATACCAACCATACCAAGTAAAGGGTTCAATGTGATTTCGAACAAATGGGTTAATTGTTCTTTCAACTAAACGAAAAGTTTAAATACACAATAACTGTACGAGGAAAAGTTCTTATAATTACAAATAATCTCATTAACAGCAATTCAAACCTTCGGAAGCAGTGAAAAGTTCCTATTGGAAAATATTACCATCAGCCCAAACACACAACACAATTCTATGTGGATTGTTCAAGTGCAAAGATATGGTGTGTAAATAAGGTGTAAAGAAATTTACCTATCATCGGAAAAAGCAAACTCTTTCCCGTTGTTCACTTTAAGAGTGGCTTCCATCAGAAGTAAACTTTCTTAGTTTTCTAGTTAATACCGAAGGTAATAGTACAAATTCTAAGAAACTCGAAGCGTGGCCTCCTGAACACTGAATACTTTAAGACTTTCGATAATTCCTTGGTATGCCGTGTTTTATAGTCGCTTCATCCTTGACTAACCAAAGCATACGAAATCCTTGACATCGTTTTCAAGAAAAAAAGGATAGAAAAGTAACCCAAGTATTTTTTCAAAAACATGACAAACATTCTGGGCAAAAACGTTTGTCGAAGCGTCATTCCCATGGGCTAAACTCCCATGTATCTTTTTGGAATTAATTTTATTTCGAAATTTTATTAATTATTAATTTATTAACAAAGGTGATGAAAAAGATGACCAAATAGTTCATTTTTTGGATAACTGCACCAACACATTTTGATTCAATAAGAATACATCGAACAAGAAATCATAACTAGATTTAAACGTTACATAAACCCAAACATCTAAAAACAGTAAGCAGACTTATGAACGACGAATGAAAAATAAGAAGTATCGAAGAAATTGATTTCTACCACTTCCGAAATTATAAAATCAGTTTGGTATGTAAAATTAGCGAAGAATTACAAAATGCATTAAAGGAAGAGATTCTCAACACACATCGTAGGACCTATAAAACGGACGTAACTTTTCTAAATATGTTCCCAAACAATAAGACTTCCAACCCGATGCATGCCGGAAAAGTTTGTACTATATAAACGGTAGTGCACTTTGATCCGCAACGACCGGGCGTACCACGATATGTGAGCCTTAAAATGCCATAACTTCGGAACAATAATTTCAAATACAGGCGAAACGGCAGAGGATTTGAATGATATCCCAGATTTCAAATATGAGTAATGAGGATAAATAACAACTTTACCGAAACCGATTTTTTGTTTCACAAAAATGCTTTCCCCAATGGATCCAAATAATTTCTAATTCAGCCACATACCAAGGTAGGGACTGTTTTATCCTTGTTAGCTGAATGCAATACTTCATCTTCAAGAAACAGCCTTGATATACAATGTGAAGTGGGTCTCAATTCTTATCATCCAGTACGAATTCGAAGACTCCGTATTTTTCAGAAACGAAAGAAAAACTTGTGATGGAGACGCTAGATTAATTCGGCAGAATACTATTGTTTTCTCACCATTGATAAACGCATTCAAGTACATTGAATTTCCTGAATATCTGTTACCAAAATGCCACTTCAAGGTGCAGAACACCTTTTTTTAAATCTCACCTTCGGATCTACAAAGAAGGAGATTTTAAGTGAATTACAAAAACTTTTTCTGATCGGAACTAATTTTGAATTTGTTTTGTTTTGTTCATTAAAATCAAAATCAAATACTTTCAGCAATCATAACAGCAAAAGTCTAATGTCAAACGAAGCTCCAACGATAAACTCCATTTCCATTCAAACCGATATCCGACCTTAAAACAAGTTCTCAACTTCTTAATTATTTGGGCAAATATGAGGACTTTTACTCTAAATGATGGTTCTTGGTGTTTTTATACATTTTGCAACTACAACTATGTTTGAATCACACTGGAGACTGTAATATTTGATTTTGTGCTTATTGTGTCAAAGTATCAATATAAGTATATACAAAACTATACAGTAATAATATATAAGTATATACAAAAGTATACAAAGTATATAACATAAGTATTGTGCAATAGCAGAGGTAGTGAGCGCGGTCCAGCAGGCAGAAGCCCACAATCATTACTCGAGACGAATAGTACTGCTCATAACACTAGATGTGAGAAATGCCTTCAACTCTGCTAGATGGACAGATATTCTTGGTGCTCTGGAATATTTCAGGGTGCCGAGGTATCTGATGCGGATATTGAAGGACTACCTCAAAAATCGGAAACTCATCTATGACTCATTGGGAGGCCGGCGAAGAATTGATTTGACATCAGGGGTGGCGCAAGGCTCCGTTCTGGGCCCGGACCTCTGGAATGTCTCGTACGATGAGCTTTAGAGGCTGCAGTTACCGGAGGAGTCGCGCCTGGTTGGCTACGCAAATGACGTAGCAGTACTAGTCGCCGGACGTACTGTCGGATAGACGCAGCTCAAACTGGGTGCGGTAATACGCCGAGTGAGCGAGTGCATGACAGACCGTGGGCTTAGCCTAGCGCTGGAAAAGACCGAGGTTGTCGTCCTGACCAAGAAGCGGATCCCTCGTGTTATCCCGGTTCGGGTGGGGGAAATGATCATCGAGTCAAAAGAATCAATCAGATACCTTGGCTTGATGATTGACTCGAAGATGAGTTTTCTCGAGCAGGTTCGAGCGACAGCGGATAAGGCCTCCGTGCGGGTAAAGGCGCTAAACCGCATTATGGCCAACACGCAGGGGCCAACCTCGAGCAAAAGACGTCTACTGATGAGTGCAATGGAGTCAGTGCTCCTGTATGGCTCCGAGGTTTGGGCTGACGCTCTTAGTAAAGAGACACACCGAAGGCGTCTGGCACAGGTCCAGAGGCAAGGAGCTTTGCGGATAGCTGCTGCATACCGCACTGTCTCTGAACCTGCAGTGCTGGTAATCTCGAGGGTGGTTCCTATTAAGTTACTTGCAGACGAACGGAAACGTAGGGGGGAGTCGGCGAGAGAAACCG
Source organism: Stratiomys singularior (assembly GCA_954870665.1). Classification (NCBI taxonomy): domain Eukaryota; kingdom Metazoa; phylum Arthropoda; class Insecta; order Diptera; family Stratiomyidae; genus Stratiomys; species Stratiomys singularior. The sequence continues at coordinate 24,704 of CATOZT010000070.1, forward strand.
TCAGCCGAGAGGAACGGAGAAGAACCCTAACCTTATGGCAGCAAACATGGGAAAACGAAACGCGAGGCAGGTGGACCGCACGGCTGATAAGTGACTTGGGGCCGTGATTCTACAGAATGCATGGTGAGACTGATTATTATCTGACGCAACTACTCAGTGGTCACGGGTATTTTCAGTCTTACCTGTATAAGATGGGAAAGACATCATCCCCAACTTGCGTGTTCTGCCCGGGGATGACGGATGACGCCTGCCATACGTTCTTTATGTGTAATAGATTCACAAGACTCCGTTCGCATCTCTCGGAGAAAATTGGCGTAATTTTCCCAGAAAATGTAACGGGAAAAATGAGGCAATCAAAGGACAATTGGAACTGTGTGTCGCATTGCGTACGGACAGTACTTATTATAAAGAAGGGTATGATGGATCGCTTGGCGAGGGAAGGGAGATCTCTGTAACGCAATTCTCACTAATCGCAATTCCTTCCTATCCATCCGTGGAGAAAGAGAGATTTCCCTTAGCCTGAAGACACCGCTAAGCGATGATCAATGAGGCCTAGTCCGAAGTAATGTGACAAGCAGTTCCAGGCTAGGTTCTCGGTGTGACAGGGGAGGTGTTTAGTCAGTAGTCCGGTAGCGGGGGAGTCCGACACTCAGGGCGTAAATAGCCTTCACCTCCCAAACAATAAAAAAAAAAAATATTGTGTCAAAGTATCAGTCAACCCCAGGTATGGACCCTAGCACCCCACACGGCCCAAGTTCTGTAGTGAACTGTTACGCCCATAATAACAATGAAAAGTTTTCAGTTAAAAACTATGTTATCTATTACAAAACGTTCAACAATATTTTGAACATTTCAGATGTTCCGAACTGACGGGAACTTTCCTAATAAAGTATTGGCCGTAAATTTCTATAAGGGGGCATTGTTTCTCTCCTACTTTAGAAATTTGTAGCAGGTGAACCCATATTGAGACTTGTCACGAGTACTAATCCCTTAACTTGCCATTCTTAACAGGAGATCTCATGAAAGGGGCACTTCGAATTAGAAACAACTGGTTTAAGGCTCAATCGGGGCAGAACTACCCTGGTGTAGTTCACAAGACGAAAGATAGATCGACTTCACAACATATATCTAATAAATAAAACAAACTATCTCGGATAACTGATGACGGCGGACTCACGTAGAATAAGAACATTATATGAGTTTTTCCAAATGCTACTAAAACTATGATGGTGTGCAGTGACATGGCAGGCAATAAATCTAGAATTTTACAGTGGTTGCATCCTGTGATCATGACGGCTATCTTCACTACGAAAAGGTTGCTTGAATAGATAGGGTCAACGGGTAGGGTAAGACGAGGAATGCACTCGATTGACTTCTGCGTCTCTATTGCCATGGCCATAAAGTCAAGTGTTATGTGTGAATAGCAGTTCTTGAAAGTATTTTAAATCAAAAATTAGAATCTTAAATTTAAACGTGTACCGAATTAGTCAAACCACATACCGGATCGCATGTCGGTCAAATTCAGCTATGGCAATCATTTTTCTACATTGTAGAGTGACAAGAGAGAATCGAGCCTTAAAATCAACTTGCACCCATAAGAGGTCGAATAAAATCAAATGTTGCACGGACGGATCTAAGTTATTCGGGTGTAATTGGTAACTTTTAAATATTTAGTTGTGGAATAATTAGTAATAATACATATCAGATCTCCAATATTAACAATTATACAGTAAGAACAATAGGCGGTAGTTGTAGGTGTAGTAAAATCAACGTACGCTGGCGAAGACGCTATTCAACTCAGCCAAAGACACGTCCACCAACGGCGAACAGGAGAAAAAAAACAAGCGAATGCAGATTGCACAAACTCAAGCTGCCGATAAGGGAAAAATCTAAATCGTTTGCATTTTCCCTAAGAGCGGGTTACGGAACTGGGAAATTTCTTTTCTGTGAAGTTTCGGCAAACACCTTAACGGGCGACTGTTTGACGGCGAATACTATAATAAGTCGTTTTATCTCTTAGATTAAGGATGCTCCATAAAATTGATAGTGACAGGAGAGAAATACCTATCACATCAATCAATTCACATTAATAAAAAAACAAAAAGAGAAACCATGTTCCTTTTAAATTGTGCCTCATTCAATTCGTTTATGAATACCGATATGACACTTTGAATCACTTAAATTTTCGATTTGCTTAGTTTTTTATTTCTGGCTAGTAATTTTTTAAATGGAACAGAGAAATTGAGCTTTGAACTTACTTATGCAGAAGGAATTATTCGTCTAAACTGTTAAATAATCGTCCGCTACAAGGCAAGACTTTGGCGGCAAGGTGCTCGCGCAAGATGTGTTATAATACTCTAGCTGTATCAGAAACATGGATGAGGCAATTAGCCTCTGATATAAATAATCTACAAATGGGTTTTTGCATTTTCTTTACGCTTTGTTTCTGTACTTTCAATTCTCCAATTGGACTAGTGTTTTAGGATGGAAAATATGCGAGCCAGCCCAATGGATCTAAGATTCGACACATTTGACTGAGCACTGTGCGCTTGGGAAGTGCGGTTTCAGGCAATCGCAATGAGTAGAAGAAGTTATCCGATGAAGGATTCCAGCCTAGACCTAGAATTTGGATACTTGGATCACGATCAAGTAGCAAAGAGTCAACAGAGGATGGTTGACGGCAATGATCAGACGTAATTTCTTCCAGCAAGGGTGAATGATTGATAGCCCATTTGCGCAGCTGAAACCCGCCCTCCATTGGCAGATCTTGCACTATCTGGCGCAAATGACCGGCTTCCGTTTCCGATGAACTGCAACTTAGAAGGTCGTCAACATAGACTTCCTTAACAGAACATGTTTGGCAGCAGGATTACTCGGCTCCTTCGTCAAAGATTAGTTGCTGGAGTGTGCGAAGGGCCAAGTAGGGAGCAGATGATACCCCATAGGTGACTGTGTTCAGACGATATGATTGAATGGGGTCATGCTTTGAGAAGCGCCATATGTTACGCTGATAATCTCTATGTTCCGGGCTTACAAAAATCTGCCGATTCATTCGTCTGATGTCAGCAGTAAAGACGAACTGATGCAGCCGAAAACGTAGCAGAAGGCTGGAGATTTCGGCTTGAAGCTTGAGACCAGTTAATAGGAGATCGTTGAGGGACTTGCCGTTAGATGAGGCACACGAATCGTTGAAGACCACTAGAATTTTGGTGGGAGGATCATCAGGTCGATGCACAAGATGTTGCGGAATATAGAAGGGCTTATATGGTGGAGGACTGGCTGAATGAGAGTGTGTTGACTTGTGAATGTGAGTAGTTGTCACGACCGTTGTTAAGTCTGACCCACGCGGTTAGCATGAGATAGTCCGAGTCAGAGGTGTGGGAGCGGATCGAATATAGATGAGAAATAGACGCAGCACTAAGCGAAGGGGGGAACAGACGATGAAATGCCGGACTGGATGCTGTTGGCAGTAAATCCGAACGGGTACCAGAAGAGTGGGCTGCCCGGTGATATACTCTCGGATTAACATCGAGTTTAGACGAAGATGGATCCGAGGCGACAGTAGAAGGAGAAGCAGAGCGAGACCGCTCCAAAACGGTCACCAGAGAGCTCGCCGACGAAGTTGAAGGTGATGACCTAACAGAAGAGGTTCGAGAAGAAGATGGCGACTTTGCAACTGTCGGAGCGTCTGATCTCGGGTGTAGAATAGTGTGATGCCTCTTGCCACAAGTGTGACAAGAATGAGTTGAGCCGCAAGCGTCGGTGCGATGATTATTGGAGAGAATTGCGGCATAGATTGGCCTTATCGAAAAATGATCGACGCTTCTGCCATGACATCGATTTGAACTCGGCACACTCGCGAATGGAATGTTGTGAAGCACAGAAAACGCAGCTGCTACGAGAATCCCGGTTGGACACTGCCGACGAGCGCGACTTAGCCGCCGCGTAACTAGGTTTGCGCGGCGCGGCCGACTTCCTATCAACGGGTGAAGGAGCAGTGCGGGAGGTGCTCGGCGAGAAATTTCGCGGGGTACGACAAGACGATGCAGGGGGTGATGGGACGTGGGCAGCAGAGGTGAAGGCCTTGTTTTCCAACACGCGGAGTTGCTGGGTGACGAAGGCTAGAAGATGATCAACTTGGGGCAACCCATCCTGAAATTCACTATGTTATATTGAAAAATTTATCAAAGTTTACTTGAAAATAAGGTACTTGTTAAATGCAAAAACTAAACTGTTGTCACACTTACACTTCAATACTCACATTCAGAATCCGGTTGCATGCCTATATTTATAGTTCTTTTGATATATGGCATGAGTTCCAGGGCCGCATTTAATTGCTTCGTTATTTCGCCGAGAACCGTATCGTCATATAGAATATTTTTTTTAAACGATATAAGAAAAATCACTTGCAACATGAATCTTAACAGACGAAGTCGATTCATGATAGCCAAATCTTCCTAAACACATGAAGGAAATGTGAAAGGCAAAATTAACACATGAAGGAAAATGTTTATATATATACCTCGGCATATTTGTTCAGTTTTGTTTTCCTAAGCAATTCATCTTCGCTCTGTTTCAATAGATGCATTACTTGTGCTTCCGAATAATAATCAAGTATGCTGAGACTTGATATTCCAAAGAGCTGGAAATCTTCTTCTTCACTAACATTTCCCCTATAATTAAAAAAGTTATTGATGCACTAAAATGCAGGCTATAATATACTCAATAACTAGTTCCTTAATCAACGGAATAAGTTTTCGGATAGCTAAACAAAAATGTTTTAATACTTCACAAGAAATCCCAACAGGATTGTGTAAATAGAGGCAAGTAAAAAGTATTTGATCCAAAGAATGTCCTTCCAGCCAGCATACTAAACATGAAAAAACAGAATCAAAAATACCAACCAACTCGCTACATGTGAAATTATCTAGTTTCAATATGCCAGCCTGAAAAATAAAAATTAACATCACATTAGTTTTATTTCAAAGAAGAATTAGCACTTATTCTTCAACTATTTAGCGTTTTGAAAATATAAATAACGCTAATTAATCAACGTCCTAATCAAAGCCAATCGACGCCGGTAGCTGTAAAATCAGTAGTACTCCGGTAGTACTAGCGAATGGAAAATAAAAAAAGCTAATTTAGGAATGCTAAACATGGGAAAATACACACAGTATATGTTAAAAAATAATGTAGAAGTGAGATTAGGACGCACAAGGTGGTATGAAAAGAAAGTATCGACTGTCTAAGGTTGAATAAAATTATTATTCGTTGACAATCTTTTCAAGAATATAATGCAAGGAATTATTCACGTTGGAAGGACTGGAAATATGGTCTTGAGCAGAGTTGAAGAATCCCAATCAACCTGGACCAGGAACTCGAGGTGATGATGATCGCCTACGGTCGCTGAGAATCCAGGGAGAGTATCCAGGAAGCAGGAATACAGATAGTCTGGCAGCTGGTGGCTAAATGAATTAAGAAAAGAAAGAAATGTTACAGAAACTGTCTTAGCGAGACAGTCAAGTCTGATAACAGGTTAGATTGTTCTAATGAACGAACTCGCATACAAGTTTGACACCACAGCAACGCTCTTATAATCACATGGGATTATTATCTGTGTGCCATTAACTTGTATGGAGACTGTAAAAGATGATTTTCTTTGTGATTATCACGAAACTTTCCTTGTATTTATCGTGAGATAAATACGTTGTGATAATCACCTGAACTTTGTGATATGTATCAGCAAGAGGAAGGCTACCAGAACGTGGAAGCCACAAAACGATGCAAACGATGTAAACCTTTTGAAGGCTGATAAAAATGCATCAGTGCTATAATCAGTGTCAATTTCAATGTGAATAGCAGATGTCGAAAGACAGACGAAGAGAGCGATCCATGCCTTGTAAGGACGTGCTGATCTTCCTTTCCAAGTTTTAATATCAAGTGGGCCTGCGTAGTCTACTCCGGTGTGAAGAAATGCTAATAACGAGATCATCGCCCTAACATTTTTAATCCACCTGAGACGGACCCCACGTGCCGGAAGTGCACACAAATTCTTCACAACAATTTATATAATTGCAGGTGTTTTCCTTCACCTATTTATGCACGTGCTGGCTATCTTAGCAAATTTCTTAGAAAAGTAAAACTGTAGTTCGAAGAACCGATAGATATATTTTTGCACATGTTAGCTTCAAAGGATATAAAAACCGAAAAATTGAAGAAGAAAGGGAGTTGTTAATTAGACTTTGGAAGAAATATACGTTGTATAATTTAAAATTGGTTTATTTTGAAACATAGTTCTATTTGAACTATAACTGGCGCAGTCGATACTTAGGCGGCGGAGATATTAATAGTGATCCGACGGTTTATCGGAAACAAAGTGGTGATCCGACGGTTTATCGGAAATAAAAATAGTGATCCGACGGTTTATCGGAAACAAGGTGGCGATCCGACGGTTTATCGGTCAAGTGTAGGAAAAAATCGGCATTTGCAATTGTTGCTGTAGCAGAAATTCAAGAAAATTGAATTATCCCAAGTATGTGGATAATAATTATCTGGTAAGTCGAGACTTTTTTTTACTCCTATGCCACTACCCACTCCACAAAAAAAAAGAAATCCGCCCCTAACCCGTATCCTACTCTCACACGTAGGCTAAGAAATTTTACAAATTTTACCACAAACTTAAGATTTATCTCGGAAAGTGAAAGTGTGAATAGCGTTAGTCGAAATATAAATAATATCGGTAGTGATAGTATAACAATTGATAATAATTATAATACCGATACTAGTAAAAACATAAATAACATCGATAATACTAGTGAAAATATAATAGTTAATCATAATTACAATACTAATAATAGTGAAAATAATTTAAATAACAACTCGCGAACTCCAATGACTAATAAAGAAGGTGAAATTGTTATGACAACCATTGATATTTTTAACTCTCTCCGCGTCCCGGATGCGTTAAAAGATCTACCAAAATTCGACGGAAATCCGCGGCTCCTCTTTGATTTTTTGGACAACGTTAATGAAATTCTGTCGTTAATCAGTATAACAAATGGCACTGCTTATGGGCAACTCCTTCTGAGAGCCATAAGGAATAAAATCGTCGGCGAAGCCAACGAAGTGCTTAACATGTACGGCACTCCCTTGGAGTGGAACCAGATTAAGGAAAATTTAATCTTACATTATTCGGATAAGAGGAACGAAACCTCTCTTATCAGAGACCTTCACGGTCTACGGCAGAATAACGACTCCGTACATAAATTCTACAGTAATATCGTAGAAATACTTTCTAGCATGAATACCCACACAAATATACATGAAGTGGATCCTAACGTTATAGCCGCCAAAAAATCTTTATTCTCGGAAATGTGCCTAAACGCATTCCTTTCGGGCTTGAAGGAACCACTGGGCTCGACCATTCGAGCTATGAAACCAGAAACCCTTGCAGCAGCGTATGCATGTTGCATTAAAGAACAAAACATGTTTTATTCCAAATCTGACTCTGATAGGCATCATTTTGCTAAATCACGACCGCAAACAAACGAACAAATGTTATTAAGGCCCAAACCACCACAGTTTCACATACCAACAGGAATTTATGCTAGACATCCCCACAACCAGCCACATACATTCCTCCCACTGAAAACTATGATGCCAAACTATCAAGCGCCAAATAATAACACTTTTGGCCTCCAGCGTCACAGTGCTCCAAATCAATATTTTAATCGTAACCAATTTATGTTGCCAAATAATAATTTTAGACCAAATCATTATCACAATACAATTACTCCTCAAAATAAATCATTCTTTAGCAGACCGAACAATAACATTCAGTCAAAGCCTGAACCGATGGACAAATACGAATTTTTTCGGTTAAAAGTCAATACTCTAATGATGTCTATGTTACTGGGAAGCACTGTACAAAACCAGTCCTAAAAAAAGTGGAGGACTACGCTAGACTGACGAAGCCTCTGTCACCCTTTTTTAGACCAGAAACAGGACTCTTTCAATATTAAAAGAAGTTTGAATCGTGGCTAGTAGCGTGAAAGTGATAAATTTGCTCTGATATCAAAGGGTGAGTATTCGTCAGTGATGAAAAGTTGTCTTTGCGATATCTTTCGGTGAGCTGTGTTCTCGATTAGCGGCTTATTTTCATAATGTTTTTATATAATGTTAAATAAATAAATTGATAAATAAATAAATTTTATATAATGTTCACTATTAAAATTAGAACTCAAAATACTAAGAAGTAATTTAGAATCTAAAATTAGTTTGACATGGATTTATGGCTCCTGAATTGTCACAGCGACGACTGTAGGACGAGTCGACCCCGCACGGACACCAGGACGTGAAGTCCTAGAGGCGTGGCAACGACCTGCACCCTAAAGGTCAACGGTTCCGCTCCGGTTCCATTAGTTAACCGGCCACCTAAATCCCGATTTTCCGAACGTGACGTTGCAAGTATATCCTTACTTTACCTTTTCCATTCTCCATACATAAAAATTTCAAAATCGATCGCGCTTCTTGACCTTGGCTAGCGACGTGGCTTTTAATTAGCGGTCTTTTGGAATGGTTTGAATGATGAGATGATGAAGATCGTTTTCCTTGAGAATTTTCTATTGCTCTTAGAGTTCTTGATCGAGAAATAAGAAAAGTTTGAAATTTTTCCCACGTTGGAGGCTCATCTGAGGATCCAACATGCTATTCCCATGATCTGATGGACCTTGAATCAAGCTTTTGTCGCACAATAATGTGAACGAGGATGTCATCCCAATGCTCAACTGGACGTTGCAAATTCTTCAAAGTTCTATAGATCTTAGTTGTCGCCGTGTAAAGTCTTTCCAACTCCTTTGCAGTTTCTTCTTTAATTTCTTTAATATTAAAGAATGAGTCCAGGATCGCACTGACCAAGATTCGACGGCTATCGTAGAACCTTTTAACAGCTTCCCAAGTCTGATCGAAAAATTATTTTCACTTAATGAAGCTGTATTGAAGAGTTGAGCAGCAGTGCCTTTCAAACAGCATTTTAAATACTCATGCTTTTCTGCGTTAGGAATTGATTGTTTATCAGCAACTATTGATGAGAATGACTCTTTGAAGGTTAGCCACTCATCGTAATCTCCACTGAAGGTAGGTAGGTTCAGCAGAAGTAGCCTTGGATCTGGAAAAGTACGTGGTAATGCTTGAAGTGCAGCTTGCATAGTTGCTGACTGATTAGCTAGGGCTGATGAAGCACTTATTCTTTCTTGCAAGGTGTCGCGAAGATTCCTCATTTTTTTCCACAGTTTCAAGATACTGCTCGAAGGTGGTAGAGTACAGGTCATCTTCGAAGTATGATATTGATTCAACTTGATGCCGATCCTCCGGAGATAATCGATTAATGGCAACTCTGAGCGCAGAGTTGTTTGTACGGAATCTCGTCCATTCTTCTGAGAGAGCTTCCAACCGTGTTTCTATTCGTTGGCGAGAGATGTTGGTGTATCCAACTTGCATTAAGTTATCGTAGGCTCGTGATAACGTGTCGATGATGATCATCTGATCGCCGACGTGGCGCTCAATATGATCGACTCTCATCTTTCTTGAAAAATTCACTCTGTGCGTCCAAGATCCGGTTCGAAGGACCAAATGTTAAAAAATAATGTAGAAGTGAGATTAGGACGCACAAGGTGGTATGAAAAGAAAGTATCGACTGTCTAAGGTTGAATAAAATTATTATTCGTTGACAATCTTTTCAAGAATATAATGCCAGGAATTATTCACGTTGGAAGGACTGGAAATATGGTGTTGAGCAGAGTTGAAGAATCCCAATCAGCCTGGACCAGGAACTCGAGGTGATGATGATCGCCTACGGTCGCTGAGAATCCAGGGAGAGTATCCAGGAAGCAGGAATACAGATAGTCTGGCAGCTGGTGGCTAAATGAATTAAGAAAAGAAAGAAATGTTACAGAAACTGTCTTAGCGAGACAGTCAAGTCTGATAACAGGTTAGATTGTTCTAATGAACGAACTCGCATACAAGTTTGACACCACAGCAACGCTCTTATAATCACATGGGATTATTATCTGTGCGGCATCAACTTGTATGGAGACTGTAAAAGATGATTTTCTTTGTGATTATCACGAAACTTTCCTTATAACAGGTTAGATTGTTCTAATGAACGAACTCGCATACAAGTTTGACACCACAGCAACGCTCTTATAATCACATGGGATTATTATCTGTGTGGCATCAACTTGTATGGAGACTGTAAAAGATGATTTTCTTTGTGATTATCACGAAACTTTCCTTGTATTTATCGTGAGATAAATACGTTGTGATAATCACCTGAACTTTGTGATATGTATCAGCAAGAGGAAGGCTACCAGAACGTGGAAGCCACAAAACGATGCTTCGATCGACGATGATCTAGAGTCTCCAGGTTGGTTCAACTTACTTGAGGTGTCAAGACAGCCTCGAGGTGCGCAAAGCTCAGAACACTGTTATTTGCTACACAGCACACACGACCGATTCGCACAAAGAACACAGAGATAATGTAACATCGAGGAAGACTCAAGAGAGACTATATGAGTGTAATGTTAACAGCTGAAAGTAATAAAATAATGGAAAACCCCGAGCTATTTAGATAGCTCACTTAACGTGAAAAAACGCGTGGCCATGGAGGTAGGAAGGATTAGGACAGCAATAAAAAAAAAGGTGCAGCGCACGTGTGGCGCGTTGAGTCGCCAGCACAAAGAGTGAATTGGATGTGGATGCTGATTATTTTATTTTTCATTTTAGCGCTTCTTACATGTTTTTTTAAACAGTATATGTATATAAATATATTAAGCGGTCGCACAAGATCCTTTTCTTGGCCCGAACCTATTGAATGTCTCATACGACGAGCTAGAAGAGCTAGATACGTAGAAGGCGGCGCGCCTGATTGGCTTTGCTGATGAAGTAGCAAAACTAATTGAAGGACGCTCTGTCGAACAAGTGCAACTCAAACTAAATAGAATACTGCTCCAAGTTAGTTAATTGGAAGTAATGAGAGTGTAATCAGAACTGAACATCACACCGAAGATATTATGGGGTCCGATATTCAGTAAGTTTTGAAAACGGAATTGGCGTAAAAGTAATGTGAAGCTTTTAGAACATGATATTGATAGAATGCGATTTGCATATCTCCGAGAAAATAGGCGTGGTCTCTTCAGAAAAAATAACGGAAGAGGTGTTGGCATCTAAGAAAATTGGAATTGCGCGTCACATTACGTGCGGACTGTTCGAATGAAGGGCAACATTGCTCGCTTGGTGGCGCAGAGGAAAAGAGGTCTCCCTGTGGGTGCAGCTGAGTGAGACCGTACCAGGCTAGTTTCTCGGTTTGACGGGGAGATCTTGAATCGGTAGTCCGGTAGGCACTGGCTTAAATAGCCTTCACCTCTCGACCAAAGAAAAAATTATTGTAGAAGTTATGTATTGAAGCATTGTATTCCACAAAATTTTACTTAAGGAATCTGCTTTCGAAAAGACTGCATTATCCATAAACAATGGTAAGTTTGTGGTAATGGCAATGGTAAGAAATTCAAAAGACTCTCATTTGGGCCCGCAAATGTCCCGGCCATATTTCGAGCCTTGAACGATATTCTGAGGGTTACACTGTTACGTTTATATTGACATCATAATTATCATCAGAAATAAAGACGAGCATTCAAAAATTGACAGTTTACTGAACCTTAGAAAAACCAATATGAAAATCCTGCTGGACAAATACGAATTTTTTCGGTTAAAAGTCAATACTCTAATGATGTCTATGTTACTGGGAAGCATTGTACAAAACCAGTCCTAAAAAAAGTGGAGGACTACGCTAGACTGACGAAGCCTCTGTCACCCTTTTTTAGACCAGAAACAGGACTCTTTCAATATTAAAAGAAGTATGAATCGTGGCTAGTAGCGTGAAAGTGATAAATTTGCTCTGATATCAAAGGGTGAGTATTCGTCAGTGATGAAAAGTTGTCTTTGCGATATCTTTCGGTGAGCTGTGTTCTCGATTAGCGGCTTATTTTCATAATGTTTTTATATAATGTTAAATAAATAAATTGATAAATAAATAAATTTTATATAATGTTCACTATTAAAATTAGAACTCAAAATACTAAGAAGTAATTTAGAATCTAAAATTAGTTTGACATGGATTTATGGCTCCTGAATTGTCACAGCGACGACTGCAGGACGAGTCGACCCCGCACGGACACCAGGACGTGAAGTCCTAGAGGCGTGGCAACGACCTGCACCCTAAAGGTCAACGGTTCCGCTCCGGTTCCATTAGTTAACCGGCCACCTAAATCCCGATGTTCCGAACGTGACGTTGCAAGTATATCCTTACTTTACCTTTTCCATTCTCCATACATAAAAATTTCAAAATCGATCGCGCTTCCGCTCACCGGAATACCGAATTGCCGTATTGCCCGAAAAAAACTACGTTAATTAAACTACCGCAAAAATTATCAAATTATTACGTGAAGACAACAAAGCAATACGAACCGAATAACAAACTACGGCACCGCGCAACCCGAGCAGACGAAACACATGAAGCTCTACATCACCGGAAGACTCACCTATGGTAGGGAAGAACGACCGATGGTAGGGAAGAATTTTTTGTATTTAGTAATTCATTTTATATAGATTGAATAAGCTTTTATAACGTATAAACAACAGTACTGAAAATATTCTTTTCTTAAAGAAATGAAACAATTCAAATCCTGAATTATGTCAAAAAAAATTATCGATTGATTATTTTATCAAGGCATTTCAACCCTTTCTCCATTTGTTCAAAGTTTTATATCCTATCGGATATATATCCTATCACAATATGAAGGCACATCTTTACCAAATAAAAATAATTTCGATTTTTTTTTTGTGAATGTTGGAAGTGTGTACTAGCTAGGACGATTTCAATAGTGTCATCTTAGTCCCTCACCAGTTTTGCTCCTTCTGGGGCGAACATGCGAGACAGAATATCCGAGACCACATTCTGGGCACCCTTATGGTGTCAGATTGTGAAGACGAGACCCTGTAATTTTAAGGCCCATCGGGCTAGCTCACACTTAACTGTTGATAGTTAACACTTCCACTGTTTTTCAATTTTGTTATTTAACCAATCTTCGGATTTGATAAGCCAGACCGACTGCGCCAGATTAGTAGGTTCACTTTATTGAGTCAAAAAAAAAAAAGAAAAACATTCGTTAACTTTTAGTTAATTTCTTTATTTACCATTTCGTTTAGAACATCGAATGAGACTAGTTGAAGTTCTTAATGTAATTTGATTTGTAACCTACGTTCTACTCGACCTACATTAATTAAATGGTATTGACTATTAGTCGGCATAAATTCTTATTGCAAGTGTTTGCAATATTTGCAATTTCGAAAGTATCACAGTGGACGGAAAGAATTTATGTTGCAAACACCTTTGCAAGCAGATTGCAACATGTAAGAATGAATGTTGAAACTGTGTCAATAACTTTTAAGGAATTTGTGCCGGCCAATTTACACAAAGTTCATTGTTACTAAATGTTGGTGCAATAGGTGGAGGTATTGATGACGTAACTCCCGTGCAAGTCGGTGTGGCTCATGAGCCACTTCAGGGACGTGTGGTCCGTGACGATCTCAAATGGATGGCCCTCTATGTACGCCCGAAACTTCTTCACTACCATCACTGCTGCCAAACATTCCTGTTCAGAGGCGGTGTAGTTTCATTGAGCTGAGTTTAGCTTTTTGGGCATGGAGGCTATCGGAGTCTCATCAACGGCTTCACTGAGCTGGATCAGTACGAAACCTACTCCATGTTGACTGGCGTCACAATGGATGGAGAAGGGCTGTAAAGCACGGGAGCGGTTGTCAGACATTTACTTTAGATCTTCGAATGCCTGTAAGCTGGTCTTAGTCCACAGGAACTTGTGGCCTTTTTGCAGAACGTCTGTCAGCAGCCCTGAAACCGTACCATGGTTTCCAAAGAATCGTCGGTACAATACGCCTAAGAAGCCAAACAGTTGTTTGGTGGTTTTTGGTACCGGGAACTCATCGATGGCTTTGGTTTTCTCCGGTTCTGTCCTTACATTGCCGTGTCCGGTAATATATCCAATGTACCGAATATCCGTCATCACGAACTTGCTTTTCCGCATGTTGATAGTAAGGCCCGCCTTATGGATATACAGAGCGACTTCCTGCAGTAGGTCTAGATGTTGGATTTCCTGGCAAAACCTGTGGCCAGCATTTCGACAGTTCCAAAAGACCGCGGGTTTCACTACTCCCACTGCGGCAAGGGTATCCGTATCGACCTGCGGAATTGCTGTCAGTGGCTGGAGAATAGGAGGTGCAGCGGGTTGTACGATAACTGCGTCCAAGTGAGTGGCCACTTCTAGGTGTTTAAAGAGTGGGTGACGGTGCCTGCAGGACATGGTTGGGTCGGAAAACTCCTCTCTGCTCATCTAAACGCTCCTGCCTTCTTGCGTGTAGAGCGTGGATAGTGTAAATGGGGACGTTCAGCAAACTGTATCGCAGTTCGATCCGCATATTGTCCTGGGTCATTCCCAGCAGGTCTTCTTCTAACATGGATGTCCATAGTCGTGCCGCAATTCCCATGATGTCACTAAACTGACGATCGAAGGACTCATGGGCTCTCTGCTTTCTCATTCGCTTTTTTCCCGCATCTCCCGATCGGTGAGACCATCGTCGAATCGATTTCGGAGCGCTATGCTGAAGGATGTCCCGTCAGGGCTACGAACCACCTTATCATATCCCCAAGACCACTCAGCAGCGTCTCCGTTCAACAGTAGGCGAATGTGATTCAATGGGGCACTGAAGTCCTCGGGAGTACTAGGTCGACGACATAAGGATTGTATCCCTTTGAACGCTTTACGCAGTCTGTGATACACCCTGGGTGAAATGCATGCCCACAGGGAGTCAACATCACTGAATCAGTCACGAGGAACTCACCGCAGAAGATCACACATTGGGGCGTCTCCACCACTGCGTCCAGTAAGTGTGGACTGTCACGAACTGCTATCGTGTTTCGGTTTTGGTCTTCTAGTTACAAACGGTCGTTCAAGGATGGATGTCGCTAAGAAGCGGTATAAGACTGGGGCGAACTTCGCCAATGGTATTGGGAAGCAGCTATTGCTAAAATGTGAATAGTTGAAAAATCGGTAACCTTGTATTATAAACAAGGTTAAACAAAAAACGTTTTTGCTTAGATTGTATAATATAATGAAAAATTTGGTTAGATTACATTTATATATAAGGTAAATGTAAATTTTCCGATTAAATGTAAAAATGTATCATATAATGTTAGTATGCAAGTTCTGTTTCTGCCAATCTGAAATCTTCCTTCCAATCGTGTCGTCTTTTCAGATAGAAAGTGGAGCGCTCAGGAATGAATCGTAACATGCATAGTCATCAAGTGTCTCGTGTTGTACCATTACAAAATCTTTCGCGTTGTATGTTACTCTACGTTAAATACTACGAGGCAAGTGACCAAAACCGCGACGCCCATGGCATTTTGCGCTTCGTAATTCCAGCAAAAGTCAGTTGTTACGCGGATCGACCCACCCCTTATTACGTATGAAAAAAAACCCCCGAGGGTTTTTCCGATATAAAAAGGCAAGGTCCGGGTTAGTACTTTTGAGAGTCTATCTAGCGGCGTAAGACCCCACTAGTAGCTATTCTCATCAAAAGCCCTTTTCTTCAAAAGTCTTTACAGGCAAGTTAACCTAGAACATCACGTCGGAGAAACTATCGCGTATCAGATCAACAACAAAAAATTAACAGGAGATTGAAAGCTACTTCTTGCGTGAAGCGACTCAGACACAAACCTCCACTACTTCGTGCGTGAGAGCCCTCCTTTGGGGATTCTAGATCGAATTGAATCCTGAATCGTAACGGCGACGACTGCAAGACGAGTCGGCCTCGAATCAGGAAGTGAAGTTCTAAAGGCGTGGCAACAAGCTGTACCCCAAAGTTCAACGGCTCGGCCACTCAGAAGTTCACATCGTTGGTAGCAGCTGACGGACTAGCCCAATGCGGCCGTTAGTCGGACCCTAGTGAACTTCCAATCCGGTTCCATTAGTGAACCAGTCACCGTAAAACCCGATTTACCGAACGTGACGTTGCAAGTATATCTTTACTTTACCTTTTCCATTCTCCACAAATCAAAATTACAAAATCGGTCGCGCCTCCACTAACCGGAATACTGAAATACTGCCACTCTGCCGGCATTGTCACACTTGCGAGGTGAAAGGTGTTCATTTTAGAACTCTCAAGGGTGCCATCCTGTCGGAGTTGCCACACTTGAGAGGTGGATTACAACAAGTTACACAATAATCTGTTGCATTGCCATACAATCGACTTCATCAAATTTAAGGGGAAAGGGGTACAAACGAGTAGAATGATGTATGATTTCGGATTTCCGAGTCCTCACCAGCAAAGGAAGAAAGTTTTGCCACTAGAAAACTGTAACTGTTCCACTATGTGAAATGTAACATAGTAGCCGCGCAAATCGATATTGAGGAAGTTTATTTCAACCAGCATATTCAGGTTGATTACTAGATTGCTGTTTCAATTCATTTTCTAAGCTAATATTAATATGATAGAGGAGTACATACAGATTAAAATTATATGATTTTTAAGCTACTGTAGAAAAACCGTCTTATAATATTGATTTCCATGTATAACGCTTACCTCGACCGCACTATGAAAAGTATGTGGTATACGATGATCTTCGCCAGAAATTATTCCAACGTCCATTTTTGGATCCATCATTTCAATAGCTGACATTGCTTCAAATAAACCAAATACCTCATCATGCATGAGTTCACCCAAAGATAATTCTGAAATCAGTGTAATAATAAAGTAATCAATTTATTATACTGGTTAGTCTCCTTCACGAGAGCTTAAGCATGAAAAAGTTTTTTAATAGCGTTTAAATTTAATACATATAACCTCCATTGGTTGGTTTTATAGTTATTATAAAATAATAACTAACGTCAATTATTTATAAATATATATATAATTTGACGTCTTAATGTTGAAAAGCATTTTACGCAAAGTAAAGTTTATTACTTTGCGAAGACATATTAATAATGGCTCATTTCCCGATAGAAACAGTTGTTTATTGGATGTAATAGACCAAATTCTAAAAACAAATGAAAAACAAATAACTGCACAATGACGGATCGCTTTCGGCTGGTGGGCGGATTGCTGGTCCCCAATTGCTAAAATCTTTTTCAGATTGAAGTCAACAACCGAAATGAATGTATGCGCTCAATATCTTATCAATAGAAATAGACTTCGTTATTGAAAGGAAATATAAAAATTTTGTCCACTTTTTAAACATGTTGAAATGAGACCTATCTAAGCATAGAACTTTATTATTAACATGAAGCATCGAAATTCGAAATTTAACGCAATGTTCTTCCATGTAAATTCAAAATAATACTACAGTCCCAGAAATTCAACCGTTATGTGGCAATACACGACAGAAGAAAGTTTTATAGCCTTTAAAGATAAGATGCAACCATAAACACAGCCCGAAGTATGGTAACGGCAATATACGAAGTATTATTGTATTATCGGATAAGGAAAACTACCAAGGAACCAGCCAAGGTGTACGAAATCAGCTCCCGATGTTGAGCATAAAATATACAGAGTAATCAATTCCTGAACAAGTATTATTGTCGTTTATTGTCATAACGAATGCAGGAATTAGACATTTTTGACAGACACGAGAGCTGATCTGACGATATAGATTATTTATTTATTATATTAGCACAACTTATAGAGTTAAGTTATAACTTACTACTTTAACACGTTCTACTCGGCCTATTTTTCGGTGTTTATATGAACGGCGAACAAGAAATCGCAAGTTGCTCGTTCATCTGGCGGCACTTGCTTGCTTCAGTTTTTTGCCGTGATCAGGAGCTGTCAGCAGAGTCTCTAAACTAAATAAAAAACTTACGCTTACTTTTAAACATTTATTCCATAACTTCTAATTTTCAATAATTTATTATTTGTCCTTAGTATTATGACTTAAGATAATTATTTCGAGTTTTTGCGAAATTCACGGAGAACTCGTAGAATAGAATATTCATTATTTAGCTCAGAAAATAATGTTTCGGAGACAGATTTTTTGAATAGAAGGGCGCAGTCTATGACTGAGCAAGATTGGAGTCCTCTTATAACCGATTCTACTCTTTTTGAAGAATACAACATAGAACATATCGTACGTCCGGAGATAGATAATGAAAATCCATTTTCAATTTACAAGTTATTTCTTAGTGATGATATGATTGACTTTATGGTATTAGAAACCAACAAATATTATGAACACTGTACTGCACAAGCACACTCATCAGCTTTTCGTAGAAAACACAAACAGGAACGCATTCCAGTAACTCGAGATGAAATGTTTTTATTCAGAGGAATTTTGTTCATAATGGGTATTGTTAAGTTGCTCCTATGGGCTCCAGGGGCTCCTATGTACACTAATGAACCTATAAAATGTGCTATGTGCTAAGAATATTATTTCCCTAGACGCGTACAATAAAATTTACATTGTCCTTCGAGCCGGATATACTCCGAAAATTCTGTGAAATGTGAACATTTGAATTTGCGACATTGTGAATAAAAGAAAACACGAGCATTTAACACAATACTTATTTAGTGAATAAGTGAAAGTCAATTCAAACGTGAGAAGTGAAAGAAAATTCAATAAATTCGAATAATTGCGGAAATTCATTGATTCATACAACTGACCTGTAACTTCTGCAATTGTATGAAAGAAAAACGATTGAGGGAGGGATGTCATCGAATCAGAAGGTATCGTAAAACAGCCCAACCAGCAGCAAGTTCATCTCGATAGGAGATTCGACAACCTACACCACATTCAAGGGTAAAACGGTCGACATTCCTTCAACATCCAGTCAATAGTCGCAGAAATCAAAGATTCATCATAAACGATTTATCACGTAAGTAAACACTGTCCTCTAATCCTTTCAAATCCTAATTGTCATAGAATCGAACACATTTCAATCGTAAATTTAAAATTTATTATTTAACCATGCGATATATTCAATAATTAACAAAATGTCAATTGAGGAAAAAATTAGTCAGTTTAAAAAACAAATAGCCACTCTGAAACGGAAGTTCACGACATTCATCAACTACGTAACCAATGAAGAAAATCATACTCAACTAAAAGAGATACAATTACGATTAACCAACATAAACAGTATATTAGATCAATTCGAAGACAGTCAGACAAAAATTCACGATTTAACAAACGAGACATCGACTGACTTTGAAGATTTTGAGAAGCTTTACTACGAGAACACTAGTTATGCACATGACATAGTCGTGAGAAATAATACACATCCATTGAATAGAACAGTAGGTAATTCCCAATCAACGCAACAGTCATCAAATAATACAAGTACACAACAAAATTATTGTCGGGGCCGCAGTTGACCCGTGAAAAAACGACTCAGAGCCTGCAGGGGCTTTCACAATATATCTGTTAAAACTTGTTGAGATAAGCGAGGTTTAGACTACGGAACAAATCAGACACGTCCGTTCCGTTCAAAGCTGACTTGCGGAGAGAGCGTTTATTGCTCAAACATACATTTACAGTGGCTTACTTGGTATTTACTACATTTACAGTGGCATAATTGACATTTACTTTATTTACAGCGGTTCGAATATGATTTATTGGTAATGCTCAGACATTCCGCCGGCCAAGATCGCTTGCGGTCTTCAACAATCTGGACCAAACGCCGTATATTGCGCTGAAATAGTTTTCTTCTGTCGGTTAGTGTAACAATGCGGATAAGTCCATCTTTGCCTGGGTGAACTTCAACGACTCGTGCCAGGGGCCATTTGTTAGGGGAAGTGTCTTCTTCACGGATCGCAACAATGTCCCCCCTTCTTATGTTTTCTTCGATGCTCTCCCATTTAGACCGCTTATGAAGCAGCAGTAAGTACTCGTCACGCCAGCGGCGCCAGAAATCGTCAGCAGTTTTTTGTACCCGAGTCCAGCGATCGAGAAGGTTATCAGGAGCGCTTCGGTTATAATTTTCAGGCAGCGCTACTAGTGGTCGTCCTATAAGCAAATGACCCGGCGTAAGCGAATCAATTTCTTCTGAATCTAGCGCGTTACTGCAGAGAGGCCTACTGTTGTCTCTGTCTTTGTCTGTTGTAAGCCTCCACCAATGTCAGAAGTGTATTAAACTCTTCATAATTCAATTCGCGATTCTGTACTACAGCTTCCAGATGCCTTTTTAAGCATTTGATGTTCGCCTCCCAGATTCCTCCGAAGTTCGGCGATAGCGGCGGATTCAGATTCCATATTATTCCATTCTCAGCTGAGAAAGACGATAGTTTATCTGTAAAGTTCTGTGATCTAATAAGTGCATCCAACTCCTCGAGCTTATTTTTTGCTCCAACAAAGTTGGTTCCACGGTCTGAAAACATCGTAGAGGGTTTTCCGCGGCGGGATACAAATCTTTTAAAGGCGGCCATAAACGTCTCTGTTGATAAATTGGATGCAAGCTCTAGATGTACTGCTCGAGAACTCATGCAGATGAATAGGACAGCATACGCCTTATGAGACACCTGTTTTGTTGCTCGCGTCGCACGTCCATAGATATTCCGCAGCATAAAGGGACCAGCGTAGTCAACACCAGTATTATGGAAGGCGGGTGAAGCATTTACTCGAACGGTTGGTAGTTCACCCATCTTTTGTTGCATTGTACGTCCCTCGATACGACGACATGTAACGCATTTTCGGTAGACATTTCGAATCATATTGCGTGCTCCAATTATCCAATAATTTCGTCGTAATGCTGCTGTCATTAGAGTGGGTCCAGCGTGTAGAAGCTTTTCGTGAGTATACTGCACCAACAGCAGTGCTAGTCGAGTTTTACAGTGAAGAATTATGGGGTGTTTCATTGCCTCATCGATTTTAGCCGCTTGAATTCGACCGGATATTCGAATAATACCCTCATCGTCAATGTAGGGACCTAGATGTCTAAGCGTGGAGTTCAACTTCAATTTCCTTCCATTCTGAATGCACTTCATATCTTCCTGAAAGGCTTCTGATTGGCTCTGCCGTATGTATATCAGTAATGCCGTTTTAATTTCCTCACAACTGATAGGGATGAAGTGCGCTAGTTGAAACGCTAGATGAAGTGCGCTAGTTTGTTTACAGTTCGACGTACCTTGTTTATTTCCGCTGGTGATTTTACGTCGCGCCGACATTATGAATCTATGGCACAAGACAGTGATGCGTAGCAAGCGATTCAAACACGAATATCTATGAATCATCGAGTTCCCAGCGATGCTGTCAGTTTCTACGGTAAAGTCTGACACATAACTGTCAAGCCTTTCGTCCCTCGCGGACGTGACCCTTGTAACAGGCCACTGACTTGGATCTGCTTCAATCCACTCTGGCCCGTTCCACCAGAGCCGCGCTTCCAAAAACTCCGCAATTTTCATTCCCCTTGTCGCACAATCGGCGGGATTTTGTTTTCCGTCAATGTGTCGCCACCGTCTTGCAGGAATAATGTCAAGAATTGTAGCCGTTCGGTTCGCGACGAACGTATCCCATTTAGATGGATGTGACGACAACCAGCAGAGTACATTTGCTGAATCGGTCCATGCGAAAATTTCCAGGCTCAAATTCGGCAACGATTCGATCACTTGATGCATAAACTTTGCCAACATCATCGCTGCACAAAGTTCTAACCTAGCAAGTGTTGTTATTTTCATAGGTGCTACTCGTGTACGCGCTTCCAGTAGATGCGTGTAAATTGTTTCATTTTCAGCTGATCGCACGTAAACCGCTGCACAATATGCTTGCATAGAGGCATCAGCGAATCCATGGATTTGAAATGGAGTCTGTTGAGGTTTTCACCCACCGTGGAACTCGAAGATTCTTCAATGATTGCAGTGTGTCTCGTATATCACGCCACTTATTTCCAAGCTCGGGTGAAAGACAATCATCCCATTCCAATTTTATTTTCCATGTCTCCTGTATGAGTATTTTAATGGAAATTGTCAGTGGAGACAGCAGTCCCAGAGGGTCAAAGATTCTTGCTGCTTCTGAAGCTACTATGCGGCGTGTTGCGTCTTGATCTGCGATGTGTCTAACGCGAAAGGCAAAGTCATCGCTGGTCGGATGCCAGCTGATGCCCAGAGTTCCAATTGCTGCATCGGCATTTACCTGCTTCGGGTCCAGCGCGCGATCTTCATGTGAAATACTAGCAACAGCTGCAGGAGAATTTGATGCCCATTTTCGAAGATGAAACCCAACTGATTCGAGAATTCGATTGATTTGCGAACAGAGTTCTACAGTCTTTGCTGTCGAATCAGCGCCGGAGAGTAAATCGTCCATGTAGAAATCTCTTTGAATCATTTCACATGCTTCCGGGTATGTTTGTTTATAATTTTCGGCGGCTTCATGAAGAACCTTTGTTGCGATGTACGAAGCTGGTGCGGTACCGTATGTTACTACCTTGATGCGATAATGATCGATGGGTTCTGCTTCGTCTTTGCGCCATACGATACGCTGATACTCGGTGTCATCATCATTAACGCGTACCATTCGATACATCTGCGACCAAGGCAATGCGGTGTAGTCGAAAACTGCGTAGGATATCTCGCAGTGACCTTTGAAGAACAGGCCCAGTGTAAAGTGTATCGTTAAAGGAGAGTCCCCCTTCGGTTCGACAGGAAGCGTGAAACACAGTTCGAAGTTTTGTAGTTGTGCTGGATTCCTTGCGTATAGCAAGATGCGGTAGATACGTACAGCACGCACGTTCAATCTCGCTTGGCGGTATTTTTTCCATGTGCCCTTGGTCGATAAAATCTTGCACGAAAGCAGTATACTGTTCCTTTATCGCAGAATCAGCTCGAAATTTGCGCTCCAAAGCGAGCAAAGCGCGTGTAGCTCCATTCAGATTACGACCCAGGATAGGTTTCTTATCGTTGAATGGAAGTCGTATAACATATCTTCCATTCTCATCCCGTGTGTGCGTTTCATTGAAATGCCGCTCAACCAGCTCATCCTGCGGTGCAAGTAATTTAGAAGAATTGTGTGGCTCCAATTCAAAAAATTGTTGTAGCAAGCGATCTAGATCGATATCGCTTGTACATGTGATGATTCCGCACAGGTCGTCCTGGTTCTCATTACATTCAGCTTCTCCAGATACTAGCCACCCAAAGCGACTGTTTTGAGCGATCGGACCACTATCACCAGTCGATATACGTCCGTCACGTAGTACGTGCATGAATACGTCAGCCCCCAATAACACATCGATAGGCCCGGGAGTGTCAAAGCTAGGATCCGCAAAATTAAGCATCTCGAACGGTTGAAATTGCTTTCTGTCCAGCCTCTCGGTAGGCAGTTTGCCGGTCATGCGCGTTAACACTAGCAAATCCACAGCAATAGCTTCACCGCTATGTAATGGGATCAATTTACAGCTGACCTTTCCTCGTGTAGTGCCAGCCATTACACTCGCGAGTCCACTGACAGGTACTCTTGCATGGGTTCGGTCTGTTCCAAGAGCTTGCGCGCACCTTTCGGTAATGAAAGACACGGTCGACGCAGAATCAAGCAGTATTCGTACACGTAGCCGCCGGCCATGCATGTCCTCGACTTCAGCGATCGCGGTCGGTAATAGAGCACGGCTAAGTGTACCTTTCATGCTTAGTGTGGTTACTTTCGGTGATGATACGTTCGTAGCAACGTGTGTTGTCAATTGCTGTGTTGTCTCGCTTAAGTCAGGTCCAGCAGTGACGGGTGCAGTAGTAATTGTGTTAGGCGTTGTGGTTTCTTTGCCGTTTTGTTTTGGAATCTTATTTGCATGTAGCAACGTATGATGCCCTTCCTTACATATTCCGCACCGCCCTTTAGACCTGCATTCTCTAAAGCGATGTCCACTGCTTAAACAATTGAAACACATACCCCTTTTGTTTACCGACGTCCGTCTAGCATCCACTGGCAGTGCTTTGAATACGTCACATGCATATATGCGATGATCTCCTTTGTAGTAAGAGCATGTGCTTGCTGTTACTGTGTGAGATTTGAGTGGTGTGTGTATTCTCCCTTTTGGATCATGTTTTACATTTGATTGTAATTTCTTCGCCAATAAAGCAGAATGCGGCTTAAGTGCGATAGCTCGTGATTCCATGAATGACAACAAGTCGCTAAACGTAGGCTTTTCATTATTAGCCGTGTGTAGAGACCAAGCGGTTCGCGTATGCTCATCTAGCTTCTCGCTCAATAAATAAATAAGACAAAAATCTCGAGCATCAGCACCATCACCCAACGTGGAAATTGAACGAATTAAGCCGTCTGACGTATAGTGTAAACGTTGCAGGGAACCAGCGATATCATCTTTCGTGCATGATTCTTGATTCACAAATGCGAAAATGTAAGCTGTCACAGCATTTTTCAATTTTTCGTATGTTTCGCATAATCTTTGCCAAGCATCTTTGTAACTAGTGGCAGAAATCCCAAAATGGCGGAGTCGATCTTCTGCGGTGCCTCCCCGTACGGCGTCTTTTAGCAGTTTCATCTTCTGCTCGTTGCGCATGTTGCTGTTCTCGACAATTGCTTCCCACGTGCTTCGAAATGATGCCCAATCTTCCTGTTTGCCGCTAAATCTTATCGGCTCCAGCGTTGGTAGCTGCAGTGCTTGAATTGCACCCGTTGCAACGTTGCCCATAGGAGATGTTAGAGTGGTTGGCATCCGTTGTAGTTTCATGCTTGCGATTAATTCTGCATTTTGACTTAACAGTCTCTCGATCATTTCCCTCGAAGCTGTTGCAGTAAACGATGGTGTTTCTCCTGGACCGATCGACGACTTGATCATGTTCTGCAGCTGTGATGTTGTTTTCACGTATTGTTCGTACAACGGCTGTATATACTCCTCCTCAGCGCGTAGCTCGTCTGCGGTTCCGAATTCATCCGAACTGACGAAATCGATGATTCGATCTTGAATAGCATCAAGACTCGTCCACACACTTTCTATGTCCTTTAGCACCCGCTTATACTCGGTTACACGCGAAACATCCAAGACGTTTTCAGCAATTCGCGCACACAATCTGTTCACTTTCTTTTCGAGAGTCAGACGACGACTCTTGCACTTTTCGATTGTGTCAAGCGCGATCAAATCCATTTTTTTTTAACGCTTAAACTAAGATGGCGGACTGACTCGGCGTGATATTAATATGCAAAATTACCGATCCGATATTCATTATCCGCCATCCGGCTCGAAGGACCAAATGTCGGGGCCGCAGTTGACCCGTGAAAAAACGACTCAGAGCCTGCGGGGGCTTTCACAATATATCTGTTAAAACTTGTTGAGATAAGCGAGGTTTAGACTACGGACCAAATCAGACACGTCCGTTCCGTTCAAAGCTGACTTGCGGAGAGAGCGTTTATTGCTCAAACATACATTTACAGTGGCTTACTTGGTATTTACTACATTTACAGTGGCATAATTGACATTTACTTTATTTACAGCGGTTCGAATATGATTTAATGGTAATGCTCAGACAATTATATTAAATTACCAAAAATAGAATTAACCACTATGATAAATTGGTCGACTTTCATAATTCATTTCAACAAATGATCCATGAAGCGAATAGACTTTCTAACATCCATCCCAGTGTTTAAAAACGTGTCTAAATTGTCGAGTCGTTAGAGGCGTCGGATGAGAGTTATACGAAAACTTGGGAGGCTCTGTATACTCGGTTCAACAATAAACGAGTAATCGTCCAAAGTCACGTTATAATACTCATGGACCTACCAAATATGCCCAGAGAATCCGCGAGTGCATTGAGAAAATTTGTAGGCACTATTCAACCACACATTAAAGTCATTAGGGAAATCTGTAAACAAGTGAGGAACATTATTAATTCACATTATGACAGCAAAAATAAACCGCGAAACGCATAAGATCTTTAAGTGTGATGGGAAGAGGGAATGAAGCAATTGCTTCAACTTTTTTTGGATTGGTTTTAATGCCATCCACGCTTACGACAAATCCTAAAAATTCGACTTCCTTTTTCGCACTTAACTCGCACTTATCGAGATTAATCTTCATGTTCGCATTTTTAAGAGTCTTCATGACAATATCTAGATTCTCGAAGTGTTCTTGTTCGTTTTTGCCGAAAACGATAATGTCGTCGATGTAAATTCGATATCTTTTGCCGATATGTTCCCGAAGAATATCGTCTAAGGCCCTTTGAAATATGGCCGGGCCGTTCTTCAGTCCAAACGGGAGGCGAAGAAATTCGTATTTGCCATTGTTAATGGCGAACGCTGTTTTTTCGATGTCTCTTTCCCGTAGAGGGATTTGATGAAACCCGCTCTTAAGATCAATAATGGAGAAATACTGGTTTTCACCTAAATTCAGGACGTTTTCGATAGTCCACGACTACTAGAAATTTTTCGTTTCCTGATGCATCGTGTTTCTTTGGAACAATTCAGACAGGTGCATTGTAGGGTGACTTGGAAGGGCGTATGATGTTGTCCTTAAGAAGTTGTTCAATTTATTTTTCCACTATGTCTTTAAGTGGCATCGGGTATCCGTAGGATTTCGCGTAGACGGGGTCGTTAGTTGTGGTGCGGATTTCTCCTTTAACCGCGAAACGCATAAGGAATAGGAAAAATCTTTAAAGGGAACAGATATGCCCAACTTGAAACAATTTATGGATTTTCTTGAAGAACGTTGTCAATAATTGCATGTTGTCGCGTTGAATATACAATCCGATCATAATACAAACAAAACAAATCATCCTAACAAGAAACACTCTAACGACAACACAAAAGTCTTGTTTTTCTCCTTATATGATTTGCACAAATTACACGATGGGCGATTTTCAAAAATATGACCATAAAAGAACGACAGGATAAAATCAAAGCGTTCAAAGCATGTTTTAATTGAACATAGAAGCAATGAATGCACATGGAAAGGTTGCAAAAAATGCGGTAAAAAGCATAATAATATGCTTCATTTGGACTTAAAATCAAATGAAGCAAAAAAAAAGCAAAAATTAACGAATTCAGAGTCGCGAATCAACGAATTCAGAGTTGTACTTGATAGTGGGTCCCAGTCTCACTTTATTTAAAAAAATCGCTGATTTACTTAAATTACCAGACAAAAATATAAATTTACCCATATAATCCACCCCTAGAATCAATTAGAAACACGAATAACACATTCAATTAAGGCAGAAATTTACTGAAGACATACTAATTACCATGAAACAGCCGAGCTTTTAGTCATTCCAAAAATTTGCAACCAATTACGCGATGATTTCATTGATAAACGCTTTTTTAATTCCTCCCAAAAATATTACACTAGCAGATTCGAAATTTTATGAACAGAACGAGATTGACGCATTATTATCCGAAATATATCATGATTTAATAAGGATTGGAAAAATAGAAATATCTAATCAGAAGGCGTGGTTCAATAAAACAAAATTAGGGTGGATTATTTCAGGGAAAGTTAGTAATAACAACCAGACGGTAAAAGCTAGTAATTATATGTTAAATCTAAATTCACTACAAAAAGCCATTGCGAAATTCTGGGATCTAGAAGAAATGGAAAATCTAACGTCTTCATCAGAAGAGGAGTTCCAAGTCGAGGAACGTTTCAAATAAACAACGCGTGATTTCGCGTTTTTTATTTGAAATTTCGTCTTCTTAAGGAAATCCAATCAAGTCAATTCAAAAAGTTCTAGACTAAGATGATTATTCGTAAATGTGTGACTTGCTAAAAGTAAAGCCATACGACAGTTCATACTTCATGGGTAATCTTCCAAATATTAGAGTAACGCAAGCACGACCGTTTTTAAATACTGTGATCGATAATTGTGGTCCATTTTTGTTAAGGAAAAGAAGTAAGGAATCGCGGAAAAATTAATGTTTATGCATGTGTCTTTGTATGTTTTACAACAAAAGCAGTTCGCATCGATTTGGTGACTGATTTGAGAACTGAAACGTTTATTGGGATCTACTAAGATTTTTCGCTCGTCGTGGAAAAGCTTAAAATTTATATACCGATAACGCTACCAATTTTTTGGGTGCAAAAACTGAATTAAATGAGTTAGCACAATTATTCAAATCAGAATCACACAATGATCGAGTAGTAAAGTTTCTCACAGACAGAGGTACCAATTGGCATTTTAACCACCTCGATCGCCACATTTTGGAGGTCTGTGGGAAGCCGCGATAAATCTTTTAAACATCATTATTACCGAACAATAGGTGACAAATTATTTACTTATGAAGAATTGGAGACGCATACGATTGAAATTGAAGCGATACTAAATTCACGACTCATAACATCCATTTACAATGACCCCAATGACTTACAAGATTTCACTCCTGCACAATTTCTCATAGGAGACAAGTTTACAATTTACTTGATATAGATTCAACCGTTTAATCGTTTATCGAACTGGCAGCACATTCAGTACGTTAAAAAACATTTCTGGAAAAGCTGGTCCAAGGAGTATTTAAATCAACTAATAACACGATCTAAATGACAATTTCAATCCGCAAATGACATTCGAGTTGGTGACTTAGTCCTATTGAAGGAGGACAATACACCATCACTTCAATGGCCTCTAGGACGCATCACCGAAATCTTTCCAGGTGACGATGGCAAAATTAGAGTCATCACAATAAAAACACCATCCGGACTGTACAAAAGAAGCGTCACACATGTAGAACCATTGCCAATTGACAACGAATAATCCGTTAAAATATTAAATTCTAATTATAGTATTAGGCACGAGAAATCAGTAGATTGTATGAATTTTATATGTAAAATTTTATTTTTTTTCTCTTCGTAACATGTAGCATTTCGACATATTAAATATTTTTTTGTTCCAGAAAATTGATAATTAAACCTTAATGTTGTGAACGCAGTTCGTTCTAGGCATGTTAAGAATCAGTAAATGTAAGCGAGAAGGAGCTATGAATGACGTTATCAGTATTGTGCTTTTAACCAGAAATATTTACCTAAATTATATATATTTTCCATAGATTTATGACATGTATTTTCCCACACACTCGTATATATATATTTTAAACATTTCTCAAATCGTTTTAGCTAATTTTAGAATTCTCTTTAATTGTTCCTTTTATGACGCATCATTTAACTAACCAAAAGAGACCTAGCCCTTTAGTTCTTTACATTCAATGTTTATTAAGGACAACAAAAAAACCCACTTGTACAAGTTAAATTATTATTATTTTTATTACTTAAAAAAAGAAGTTTATTGATTCACAGTTCAACAATTAATGTGTGAGAAATTCTTATTTTCATTATTTTAATTGATGTTTTTAGCTTATGCTGCATTTCCGCCAATTCCGTTGAATCGATACATTCTGGGTATGAATCGCACATGTTGCTGCGTTTGCGGGAACGTGTCGCTTGTTAACTATTATAATTTGAACCGATACATTTTGGGTGAATTGCACATGCTGCTGCGTTTGCGGGAACGTGTTGCTTGGGTCGTTAACTCCTCCCCCTTTAAGAACGATAGCCCACTATCGTTAAAAGTATGGAAGGTTGTTGAATCTCGCCTGTATTTGGTTTGGTATTACTGGGCACGTAATTATTGGTGAAATATTTGCGTTCGATGCCGTCGTCTTTTTTTACCTCTGTAGCAAGGTCATTTGGTGCTTCCATGCAAATTCTGGATGCGAGATCTCGCTATTAGGTAGGCTGCTGCTATAATTGTTATGGTAATGATTAGACCGTAAGTGCTGTATTGATGAATGCTACTTTCAGCTCTTAGCATTTCAATTTTGTTGGTGTTATTTATGCGTATTTCGTCTAACATCTCGATAGGTAAGTGTTGGCCATGTATTTCGCCTTCGGGTGTATGAACTTCTCATAGGATTCGTAGCTTTGTCCATTTATCCTTATCAAAGAGTTGTGAAACTTGATGGGATAGGTCCCATTCAGATGATGCGTTGAATTTTTTATGTCTTACAGGCCGCAAAATTCATTTAGCAGTAGGTTTCCCGTTGATATTTGATTTTGTTGCACGTTCCGTTCGAACTTTGTAGCAATTTTGGAATACAATTTTCATTGCTTATATCTATGAGTTCAGATTCTTTACATATAGACAAATTATTATATTGTTTACATTTATTTTTAATTTCATAAAATTTACCATAGTTGTTTTTTAACACTCTTTCATAAATTATATTTCTTTTTTTTTTATTGGTTTCGTTATTGGAATATTTATAATATATAGTATAGATACATGATTGGTGATAATTTTCAAGTCGGCTACTTCGAGCGCTTCTTCAATGGTTGAATATGGTAACATTTCCTTGTTTAATGTTTCAGTGGCTAATCTAATTTCCTTTTATGATAGAATAAGAGAATTTATTACTCCCATTTTTGCCCAGTGAATGGCGTAATTGATGTTTTTTAATTCTTCTTTAACTATTCTAATTTTATATTGTACTTCTATTACATTATCGTCATTTTTTCCTTCATTTCTTAACCTTTTCACTACTACGTGGTAGGGGCCCGACTCTACTCTGGGTGCTGGCCTTTCCCCACTACAACTTACCTCCCGGACTGAGTATTTACGCGCCTCTCTACTTCAACAGAATCGTTGTTACGTTTGTTTTTCATTCAAACATTCATTGTTTCTATTGAAATTTTACATCTATTATAACTAAGATGCAAGACGGGAGAGCCTTACCGGCCCGACTATAGGAGGGCGTAGCAGTGAAAAGGTTAACAGTCTTTGAAGTTCATTTGTCATTTTTGTTATTTTATTTATTTGCTTGGTGTATATTTCATTTATGACTACTTGTTTATTATTATTATTATTCAAAACATTGGTAATCTTTTCTTGTATCGTTATGAGGTCTTCATGGTCAGGAGATCCCGCTATCCATTTCCATGCGGACCCGAGAAAATCG
This sequence comes from Stratiomys singularior, assembly GCA_954870665.1. NCBI lineage: Eukaryota > Metazoa > Arthropoda > Insecta > Diptera > Stratiomyidae > Stratiomys > Stratiomys singularior. The sequence continues at coordinate 55,704 of CATOZT010000070.1, forward strand.
AGTGATCTTTTTGCCTTGTGTGGTTTTAAATTTTGGATCATGGTTTCAACTTGGTGTAGTTCATACCTTAAGTATCGGGAAAGGGGATGATGTTGGGTTGTTGAAAGATTAAGAATGGGGTACATATCTGCGACAAATTGTTCGTATTGGTCCAGTTCTATTACATGTATGATTTTAAAATTTCCGTTTTTGATTTTCGTCTGGCCGAGGTAGAAGGAGACAATTTGTGAGTTCGAGTAGTCCAGTATTTGTACGTTAGCATACGTCATGTAGATTGCGGATCTGGAAAAGAAATTAGTTTCTAATTTTATCTTTATGGACAACTTTTCCAGATTCGGTTAGTATTGTCGTATTTCTGTTCTCTTTAACTATTTCTTGCCGGTATTTGGGGGTTAGTTTTGATCCTGCTCTTTTATTTTGTCGAACGTAAACAAATTGTCCTATGTCATAACTTTTTATAGTCTGCCTTTTCTTGTTGTGGTTGTCTAAATCAGTGGCTTGCTTCCTTTTTAATTTTTCAATGTTACTTTGTCGCGCATTCTCCAGTTCTTCGAGAGAAAGATTGGGTATTCGGCCTAGATACAATTCTACTGGCTTCTTACCCGTAGTTGAATGAATTGTGAAATTGTACTCATTTACTGCGCGTTCCAAGAGCTCTTCAAAAGGTCGAGGTGGCCCTTCTTGTTTGAGACATCTCATAATTTCTATGAGAGTGGAATGCCAACGTTCTATCTGACCGTTGACTTCGCTCTTGTAAGGTGGGGTACGGAAGAGTTTAATTTTCAGTTCGTCCGCGATCGTCGACTCGAGAGAAGCAGATCTAAGTGCTCCTTTTTTGTCGATCATAACCATTTTAGGAATGCAAAAGAAAAAGAGAATATCTCGTAACGGTCGCCTTATGTCTTCGGAGGATTTGGATGGTATTACCTTGGCCAGTACAAATTTAGTGAACTTGTCTATTGCGGTAAGAACTCGAATCTTCTCCGTCATAAAGATATCGATGTGAACAATATGTCCCGGATACCGGGGAACGGGTGTTGGTGCTAAATGTGGTTTGTTTGGATGTCTATCATACTTATTCTGTTTGCAGACGGTACAGAGTTTAGCTAACTGTCTAATCTTTGCACTCATTTTCGGGAAGAAGAAGTTTTCTAACATTTGCAAGCGATTTTCTTCCGCATTGCGGTGGGCTCGCCTATGAGTTTGGAGAATTCTTTCTTCCTGTTGTGCTTCGCTGGGGATGTCTTCCACTTGCTTTCGTGTAAATCTAACCTTATAGTCCCGGAAATGGTGAGGGTATACCGTTTGGATGATTCCTAATGTCGGTTCGTCGGTGAGCAATCCGTTAATAGTGTGGGGGTTAAGATATCTTTTAAAAATATCGATTATGTCCTGTTCGGAGTAGTTCAGTCAAATAATTATGTGTCTCCTGAAATTGTCGAAAGGGTTTTGAATTTGGTAACTATTTTCGTTACCCGTTTAAGGATGAGTTGGTTTCTGAAGGCATTGATAGGAGTCTACGGACGTTATTAGGTTTTTTCCAGAACTTTCGTCGCTGTGTTCTGTCGGTGTCATCGAGTTAATTTCTTTAACGTCTTGTGTCGTGGTACCTGTCAAAGGGAGTCCAAGGGTGACCTTATTTATTGTTTGGGGGGGGGGGGGGCTAGAAAGAGAGTCGGCAACGACATTTGCCATGCCTGGTTTATAGTGGAGTTGGTAATTGTACTCCTCCAGGATCGCTTTCCATCACTTTAATTTAGCGTTGGTATTTTTGGGACTGAGGGCATACCAGAGTGATTGGTGGTCTGTAAAAATGCGAACTTGGCTTGCACCATACAGGTAATTTCTAAGGGAGTTAATTGACCAGATAATTGCCAGCATTTCTTTTTCGTTAGCAGCGTAGTTCTCTTCAGTTTTGCTGAGAGTTCGAGATATGAAGGAAATCAGTTTGTTATCCTGGGATAAGACTGCGCCAATTGCATAATTGGATGCGTCGGTAGTTAACTTAAATGGTTTTTTAGAATCAGAGTGTGGAAGGATCACATTTTTGGATACGAGGACGTTTTTGAGCTTTTGGAATGCTTCTATTGCTTCTTTGCTGAGCGAAATGTTCTTATTTTTGGATAAGTTTTTCGATACTCGTCCATCTTCCCCTCTTAAAAGGAATGTAAGGGGTTTTGCGATCTTCGCATAATCCTTTATGAATCTGCGGTAGTATCCTGACATACCGAGAAATGAGCGCAGATCTTTAAGTGTGATGGGAAGAGGGAATGAAGCAATTGCTTCAACTTTTTTTGGATTGGTTTTAATGCCATCCACGCTTACGACAAATCCTAAAAATTCGACTTCCTTTTTAAGGAACTCGCACTTATCGAGATTTATCTTCATGTTCGCATTTTTAAAGAGTCTTCAGGACAATATCTAGATTATCGAAGTGTTCTTGTGCGTTTTTGCCGAAAACGATAATGTCGTCGATGTAAATTCGATATCTTTTGCCGATATGTTACCGAAGAATATCGTCTAAGGCCCTTTGAAATATGTTGTCCTTAAGAACTTGTTCAATTTCTTTTGCCACTACTTCTTTTAGTGGCATCGGGTATCCGTAGGATTTCGTGTAGACGGGATCGTTAGTTGTGGTGCGGATTTCTCCTTTAACGTTGGTGATATACGTTAGACTTCTGTTAGAGCCAGAGGCCAAAATCTATCCAAAATTTGCTTGAGGGTTTTTATTTGAGAGTCCGTCATATGGTCGGTTCTTGCGTTAAGGTGGTTAACTGTCCGTGATATGAGTTGTTTTAGTGGAATTTGCATGTTTCCTTTGATTGTCATAAAGTCGTTGTCGGTGTGTATGATTGCTTGGAGTGCCTTCAAACTATCGTTCCCGATTATTCCTACAAACGTTTTTAGCGAGGGCAGGATGTAGAATTTTAATTTTTCAATTTCAGGTCCAAACAAGTTTATGAAGGAGTGGTGTGTAACGTTTATAGATCCTCCGACAGAATTAACGCTAAAGGGTTTTTCATTCAAAATAGGATTTCGAATAAATTTAGGCTGGATGTAGTTCTTATTCGACCCAGTGTCGATTAAGAATTTTAAAACTTGACCGCTCTTCGCTGTGTGCTCCAAATAGGGAAGCGAAGAGCTCAGCAGTCTAAAAAATGTACCTCATCCTGGTCTTTTTGTGAAAGTGTTTCGGTTTTTACTGCAGTCTTATCTTCGTAGTCGAACGGTGGTTCTTGGTAATAGGTCATTTCGTCATAATGATATTGTTGCGTATTTTGCTCATAGTCATGAGCTTCGTCGAAATCTACGTTGAGTTCTAAATGGAAGACTCTTTGCTGTTTCCATGCATCATTTGGGATGGTGGGCGTTTCTGCGCGAAGGCTTGAGGTTGCATCTGTGATCGATTTTGATAATTTACGGCCCTTGAGTGAATGGAGGGGTCTACGTCCATTGGCTAGTATTGTCTAGGTTTAGGGGGTAGTTGTCTATGGTTCTGGTTGAATTCATATGGTCGGTTGTTTTGATTGAAGGGCATGTTTTGTGGAAATGGTCGGCGAAATTGTGGGGGCTGAGGAAGGTCATGGTTGTGAAGCAGTTCAGGATAAAAGTTTCTTCTTGGGGCATAATTTTAAGTAGGTTGGTGATACGTATTAATTCATTTTGGAGGTAATGGCGGTGGTACACGTGGATAATCCTTTCTGGTAGGAATCTGTGAGTTTAAGACATGTTGCGCTCTATAGTCCACATTTTGTAGTTTCAAGCAGAGGTGTAATGCTTGTGGGAGGTCAACTGATTCTCTTATGCTGAGTAGCCGTGGGAGATCCCCTTTGAGACCTCACACAAATGTGTCTAGTGCTTTATCTCGATAGCACTGAGTCATATTACGCATTGATTCGGGTCCCATATCCATGGAAGATAGTTTATTTAAAATAAGGGATAAATGGTGGTACACAATGTGGTAGAACTCATGAATTGTATTGTTCCCTTGTACCACTGTTGTCATTTGGTACTCGAGGGTACGAAGATCGCGTTTATCAGCGTAGTGTAGCGTTAGACACTTATAAATCTTTGGCCAATTTAAGGGTGTGTTTTAGGACTCGAGAGCTATGTCCGCTTGTCCTACAATCTTATTCCTTATCATAGAAAGGATGCCAAAGTATTTCGGTGTGCCTTGAAGGTGTTGATAAATCGTAAGAATTCTTCCAAGTTGAGAATTCACTTGGATCCCCAGAAAAGGTGCGAAGGCTTTTCACAACGTCAGGGATCTTATCCATATCAGAAAGATCCCTTTCGGTACCCGCGTTTATCGGAATATCGTAGTCTAGATTCGGGTCGGAGGCAGGATTCATGAAAGAATCGAAAATTTGCCTTCCCTGTATTTGCAGAGATTCCGACACTAGACGTGTAATAAGGCCAATGAGATTTTCATTACTAGGATTTACGCGCATTTGTTCACCCTCTTCGATCACTGGTGGGAGATCACCCACATTCAGACGCGCGGGTCTGATTAAATTATTGGGGTTGGCCATTTCAGAGGTGTGTATGATGGACCACTTCACAAGGGAGAAGGATCAATTTTTAGAGGCTTAAAAGATCACTATTGTCACTTCACTTTAAATATCGCGAGATTACCGATGCTGAAATAAATTTGTATGTATTCAAATAATAAAAATGATAATCAATAAAATTTGTTTTGGTTTTGTTATATATGTTTTCCAACTTTTTATAATAAAGATAATAATAGTAATATATAATTTTTATAATAAAGATAATAATAGTAAATGAATTCAACTTTTTTGTTTTAATAATAATAAGTAATTTTTCTTTTGTTATTGTCTTCGATTATTATATATTTTCCTTTCTTGTAAAATAATATGCTTCAATATTGAAATTTGATTCGGTTTTAAACTGGTGATGTTTCTTTTCTTATCCTTGAACTTTCTTATTTCTAACGAATTTAAAACTTAATCACTAAACTCACAAAATTGCTACAATTTCCTTTATCATTTCTGCTTCCCAGATCTCACGCTGATTCTTATGTCTGTTTATTAAGAGGATCCTTCGGGTTGCTTTCGTTGACCACTGTTCGCACGTGGGCGGCTGTTGATTTGATTCAACGTCCTTTTTGCCAATCCAGGCTACTAAGGGGCCTCGTTCCCAGCAAAAACACCACAAGTTTGCGTTAATATACGCGATTCTTCGTCCTATGAAAGGCGCGATGGTACTTTTTCTTTTCCCGTAACCGAAGGAGTTCTGGCTCACTATCCCAGCCTCTGGAAGTGAATTATCAATCTATTAGGGCTTTTTGATTGACCAGTATCCTTGCGCAAGCACTAACTGTGCTTACTTTATCGGACGAGATAACGGTGTCGCGAATAGTGGTCCCTGCTCGGGCGCCAGTTAAATTATTATTATTTTTATTATTTAAAAAAAAGAAGTTTATTGATTCACAGTTCAACAATTAATGTGTGAGAAATTCTTATGTTCATTATTTTAATTGATGTTTTTAGCTTATGCTGCATTTCCGCCAATTCCGTTGAATCGATACATTCTGGGTGAATCGCACATGTTGCTGCGTTTGCGGGAACGTGTCGCTTGTTAACTATTATAATTTGAATCGATACATTTTGCGTGAATTGCACATGCTGCTGCGTTTGCGGGAACGTGTTGCTTGGGTCGTTAACTTACATGTGATAAGACTTTCTCTGTTAAAATTGTTTACAAGATGCAATAAAACCATTCCGAGGAACTTGAGTGACCCGAAGGAGCCAAGTAACACTGCCACCACATTAGGTAAAAATCCTAGGTTACTTATTGACTAAGAAGAACAGAATGTTAACTCTGCCACTAACCCGCGACGTGTTCACTTCCCTTTGTTTTTTGTTTTTCAATAAATATAAAATTCATTGTGAAATTCGTTGTTTCAATTAAGTTTTATTGAAAAATTCATAGTCAGCGTCTTGGTAAAACAAGTCGCTAGTGTAATAATATCCAAAGAGTGTTAGGCGAGTATTATTTCCATATACGCGTACAATTAAATGTACATTATGTAAAGCGAACGATTTTTTGATATTCTTCAATACTGGCATTTTTCTGACGGCGATTTTTCGAAGATCGTTTATTTAAAATAAATATACTTTTAGAAAAGATAAACATAAGCTTTTCAAAAACTAACAATAGACGAAAGTATGATTCCTTGACGTGGCCGATTACAGTTTCGCCAATATAATCCGAATTCACGTCATAAATATGGTGTTTAAGTTTATAAGCTGTTTTGTAGAAGGATATACCAGTAAAATAAACATTTATTCTGGAAGAAGTCCAAAAACAATAAAATCGTCGCATTCACATAGTGTGGTATTGGAACTCATGGATGGTCTTTTACATGAAGGAAGAATTTTGAACGCTGATAAATATTACACTAGTGTACCTTTAACCAAAGACCTTTTATGATGGTATGACCACCGATGGTCTACAAATCTTAGAATTTTATTTAAAAACCTTAAATTAAATTATACCTGGAAAATGACAAAAGGATCATATACATTGGGAAATAAAATAAAAATATTTGTGGTGGTTGTTTTCAATATACAATAACAAATATTTATATAGTTGTTTTAAAATTCTCCAAAATAATTTCGTATTATTTTGGAATGATTGAAAAAAATGTTGTGAATTGTGGAATCGAAAAGCCAGATTAATAGAATTGTTGTGGAAAAACTACTTATCAATATGCCAGAACAAACTTTATAAGAATTTTGAATATGTCAAACTGCCCAAGAATAACATAGGAAGATTCTGTGATTGCCAAGTGCGAAATAGTAACGACCGTTGTAATTGTTTTTAGACACACGCAATGAAAAATGGTCAGTGATGGACCAAAGATCTAAACTAGCAGGCACGAACCAGCTAGGCAACTTTTTTATAAGTCAATGTCAATGCAATGTAAGTCAATGCTCACGGCGAAACAAACTGAAAAGACGTCGGTCGTCAGATATAAAATTAATACCGAAAGTGCATGATCTAATTGATTACATGCACCGGAAGATCATTCACCTTCTTCGAACCCATGAAGCTTCCCAGTTGTGCTAGTGAAAAAGGGCGGTTACACCCGAATACAAATCAATTTAAGAATATGGAAGAAGTTGCCAAGCGTTTTGCTATTGCATGATTACAGTCATAGCGTTAGCATCCACAAATAGAAAATATCAACTATGAAACGTTATGCATGTCCGAAAGAAATACATGAGCAGCGAAGTTTCTTAGGTTTATACACTTTTTACCGATGATATGTTCTATACTTTCATTTCACAATCGAACAAAGTAAAGGAGAACAGCATGGAAACGTTGATAAACTTTCAAACAAGCATGATACTTGGAACATTGTTGGAAAGTTGAAGTAAACAATGAAATGATTCCGAAGTGAAAAATAACCGGCAGTATGTCTACAATGTTTATACCAGAGTAGGATAACATATATAGAGGCTCTACCTGTACCGATGCACATCGGCGGACGTGAGCTTCTGAAGAATAAAATTTATTTTTCTCCTCATCTGCCGTTCAAATATTCGGCTACGTTCGTGCCTGAAGTAGAGTAATGTGCAGAATGATATTCGAAATTCTATCGAAATTTCAATGTTTCTCGAGCAAGTAGAACCACAAATACTTATAGCTGGATGTAAAAATATAATAAATGTGAAAATCTTACATATGTAAAAGCAATGAAGAAGGCATAGATATTACATATCTATATGTTTGAACAAAAAGAGATTTCCTTTTTTTTATTTTAGAAAATTAACAAATGTGAAACGAAGTTGTAAAGGCGTAAAAACACCGACAAAACGAAAATTTCCCTAATTAAAGCATAAGATTTGTATATTTTTTTTATAGTGGTATCATTTGACATGCGAATTGGGAGCATAGATGCTGATGCGATGCAGGATGAAAAATATTCCGCTGTTAAGGAGACTCATGATCCTAGTTTCCTTTGAAAGAACGAACTAAACTTGCTGTACAGTCTGTATTTTCCAGCTTGCACAACATCTGTTGTGTCAGAGTATTGTGCGAGAAAGGAGATGTTGGGTGGAAAGGGGAATTCATGTAGTCAGTTCGACAGCACTTCAACTCTTCGTGCCGGTCGTGGAAATGGAATTATGTATGAAAATTTTTGCTTGCTTTGAGTATTATCGTTTACTTGTAGCAAATTTGTAATAATTTCCTTAGTTTTCCAATCTGGAAGATTATTATGAATAACTTTACAATTAAGATTATTTTACATTACATTTTGAAATTAAATTTTAAATAAACGAAAATTCTTGCATGTTTTGAGATTTGTCGTTAGTTAGCGGAAAATATTGAAAAGAAGTGAACAAGTTCACGGGATGAATTTGCTTAGATGCAACTTTTCGCTACGATGACGGGTTGAGGGGGTCCGACATACAGACAATAACACATACTGAGAAATAGTTTGTTATTTGTTTAGCTTTGAAATTATCGTTTGCGTATCAATGATATGTCAGAAAATTAATTTCGATGAATGTATGTTCCTGTGTACGGTAATAGCACGAACACTCATTACAACGGTGACACGTCATGATGATTGTATCAAATGTTCAAAATTAAACCTATTGAACAATTTTGGTACATATACTTTTCTAGATGAGAAGAGCTGTATATTGAATTGTAAAATGTGATGAATATTCTAGAGAATGTCGAATTTGAATCGAAATCGAATTTGAATTGCCACGATAAGGACAATATGACTTGCATGTGAATAAGTTAAATGATAGTGAAGCTTATGAATGTATAATGAGAAGTAAACAAATTTAACACATATTGTGATTTTTTGCTCTCTTGCTAATTTATGCAATTCTGCAGTATAATCAGCTGAATTGCAATTCTCTTAGCTATTTTCCAATAGCTAAGGACTACGGAGCTAAAATTTGGACACTGATAAGTTTAGAAGTAATGTTATATATAATGTGATGGATAATGTAATGGGTCAATAATCATTTTAACTTAAAAAAGTCATTTTAACTACTTCTAATATTGCAAATGTGATGTAATATCGGGTGTTGACTCACACGATGAAAAACAAAAATTGTAAATTTGAAGATACGCCCCATCAGCGTTAGAAATTTTCTTTTCTGCGGCATTATAAATTATGATGGTAATATCGTCTCATGTAATGTGACAAACAGTTCCAGACTAGATTCTCAGTGGGACAGGGGAGGTATTAAGTGGGTAGTTCGGCTGCCACTGTGAGTCCGAGACAAAATATCGTCTCATGGGAAATCAACTAAAAGGTTCACACGTTTGATAATAATGTTATAACTTCTTTACATAAGCCAACAGACATGCATTTGAAGCCAGGTATTTTCGACAAAATGTCAGTAACACTAGCTACTCAGGTTGTAGTAATTCTGTTTCTGCACCAATTTCAGCTGCAGTAGAATGATGTTTTCAGTGTGGTAGTAGAGAAGAGGAGACAATACTTTGAACAGCGTCACTAAATTTTCAAAAAAAACAAACAGAAGTTCAATCTGTAGAGGAGTACTATATTTCTGTAATAATTAGATTTCAAAATGGGTCAATAGGCGCTACTGCTTCATTGGGCTGATCAGCAACATCAATCGACAGTTTAACGACCTAAGTAACTCGCACATTCGCACCGAAAATATGATATCAATGTTTCGAACTTCTAAAGGATCATACCAAAGGATCCGTCATAGGATCTACCACCAAACTTATACCATCCTATGAAGGAATAAAAAAAGAAATCACATGTAAGGCATGTAGCTCAAAAAATGATCAATAAAGCTCTATCCGATGATCAAAGATATGCTGAAGTAAAATTTAAAAGTTTGGAAGCAAAGGTGGCAGTTTTTTTGGGGGTTTGGCGTCATTACCTCTTCTTTCAAAGTTTTGAAAGTTCAAAGTTTATATATATATATTCCCCTTTTCTTTAAAACTGTAAATTTATCGACATATTCGGATTTTTTTTAATATGTAGAACGTAATTAGTCTTTCTGGCCCTAGTATTACTGTGATAGGAACTATGTGGCATACATACAACAATACTCAAACCTTGTAAGTTTTTCATTTCATGTAGTCGAAATAATTTTATTCTACAGCTTTTCTTTAAAAAAATAACATTTTCTGACGAGAAGCGGCGCATGTTCGAAATCAGTCGGAGCTCTTCCCACCATTCTTTCTAAGATACTATCAGGCAAATGCTGTTTATACGAACGATGGGAAACTAATATACTGGATAGTCTAAAAAGTATTTAGCCTTTTTTGTCACTAGATGGTCTTCGTTGTCATATCTCGGGCAATACTAATCAGATTGAGTCAAGCTGACACGGTTTGAAAGGTGACATTCCAGTCTACAATTTTTATATGGACAGTTTTGTATTTCGTCATTCGTGTCAAAAGTTGTATTCATTTAAAAATTAGTGAAGTTTCTGAAAAAAATTGTTATATTTTACAATGTCACTACGATCAAGGTGAGAATGCATTGCATGCTCGTGAAAAACTTTGTGGTATCTACGGTCAGGATACTCTATCAAAAGCCACAGCCAAGAGATGCTTTGCTCGTTTTCGTTCGGGAAGTTTGATGTCAAAGATGCACCTCGTTCAAGTCGACCAATCACAAAAAGTCGATGAAATCATACAAAAAATTGAAGAAAACCGACACATAAGCAGCCATGACATTGCTAATGAACTGAATATCCATCATCAAACAGTTTTGAACCATTTGCCTAAGGCTGGATACACAAAGAAGCTTGACGTTTGGGTGCCGCATGAATTAACACAAAAAAAATTTGATCGACCGAATTTCCATTTGCGAAATGCTAATAAAACGCAACGAAATCGAGCCATTTTTGAAGCAAATAATTGAAAAATGGGTAAGTTAAGAGGATGTCGTTCGAAAAAGACCATGGTTAAAAAAGGAGAATCATCACAAACGACTTCAAAGCCAGGATTGACACCAAATAAGGTTATGCTGTGTGTATGGTGGAATTGGAAGGGAATTGTTTATCATCAGATGCTAGAACCTGGCCAAACAATCAATTCGGCTCTGTACTGTCAGCAATTAACCAGATAGCAACAAGCAATTCAAAAAATCGGCCAGAATTAATCAATAGAAAGGGCGTTGTCTTCCGTCATGGCAATGCCAGACCACACATCTCTGATGACCCGGCAAAACTTGACAGAGTTTGGCTTAGAAGTTTTGATGCATCCACCGTATAGTCCAGACCTTGCACCATCAGACTATCATTTGTTTCGGTCTCTGCAAAACTTCCTTAACGAAAAGAAATTCACTTCAAAAAGGGACTGTGAAAATCACTTGGTCAAGTTTTTCGCCAATAAACCACAGAAGTTCTACACAGATGGAATAATGGCTCGGCCCAAAAATTGGCAAAAGGTCATAGATAATAATGGAAAATATGTACTTAAAAAAAATAATTTTAAATAAAAGAAATATTCGATTGAAAAATGACAAAAAAAGCTCAATAATTTTTAGACTTACCAATATTTAGGTAGAGACTGAAACGCTTATAAGGATTTTACTTGTAGATCGATGATACGTGAGGCATGTAGAGAAAAGAAACGGGGCGAAACTTAGGTGAAAAAGGCGAATGCAAATAGACTGACAGCATATTAAAGAAATGACATAATTCTATGAACTTTTCTTTCTTTTTCGAAAAAGTTCTATGAACTTCGACAACCAGATTTTGTTAAAGGAATGAAGAGTGCAATTTGAGCAACTTTTATTCATAAAGTCTCTAAAGATACAACTTATAGCATCAAAACTATCCAGCAAGGGCAAGTTGATGCAGAGGCGGCATGTCGAAAGCCTGAACTAAGTTGATACTATCACAAGCTAGCTTTGACCCGAAAAGTTTTAACTCTCAACACACCAGTCTTTGAAGGCATATGAAGGAAAGACCTGTTGACCCGATGTTTAGGAACAGACACAGAATTGTAAAGAATCTTTCACGACGAGAAAGATTATTAAATTGATAGGGAAACTTATATAGTTTTGCAATTGGTGAAATTTTTTAAAGTTGGAGTTGAGGGGTTTTTTAAGGTGTAGTTAAAATTTGTTCATTGCTATTTCTTAACCGTATGAGTCCATCTGTATATTTTCGCGTAATTATTAACAGGAATAAAACTGCTGTTGAAATTTTAGCTGTGTTAAAAGTCAGGGACTAAAAATGAAAACATTACACTGCAGATGTAACATTTTGCTCCGAAATATTGACCGATTCTCTTAGTGTACCAGCGCTGCTTGAAGATTGAAGAATTTGGTTAGGTTATGGTTTGGTTTTTTAATTGTTCCTGATGTTTCAATGTGTACAGGCTTGTATATTTTGTATGTTTTTGTTCGGTGTTATAAGGAATTGTTTATTTTTAGGTGCAAATACACTATGTCCGCAATATTTGGACAAAAAAATCCATAGCTCAACAGTATTATTGCTATGGTTGTTTCTCTTCCTATTATTACTATAGTTATCTTAAATTTGCCGCAAATCGTTATATCTTTACCAATTGAGGTTCGTAATCGTTTTCGAGTTGAAGGTTTTGGTATTTGTGCACAATAGTCAATCGTTTTTTTCTTTCGAATTGTAGCGTCTACTGTAGTGTACATACGACTTAAATGTTATTAAATATTACATGTGCATGCACTAAATATATCAATAAGTATACCCATTTGCTTAAAAACCACAAACTTCAAATTTGGTTACTAACTTTTTTTTCGATAGAGCACAGTGCAGTGAATATTTTTTTGCTACTTATCTTGAGCGTGTGAATTTTCTAACGTATTGACGCAAGGAACACGACGCATGTGTCGTGTGTGTGGTCTGGAACGAATGATTACTTTTAAATCGAATGATTACTTCAATTGCAAGACGAGATCGTACGTTTTTACCAATTCTTATGCACCAGTGGATTGCATATACAAACGGTACTCTCCATTTTACCTAGGGTCTAGCAACTTTGATAGGTTATTAACATAGGGCAACATTTTGCAAGGTCATATAAACCAAATCCAATAGCACGACTTTAAATAACGGTCACAAAACATAACCAATTACTTTGTCGATGGCTTCGCTTAGTTATTTTTGTGCTGATTTCTGTTCGTCTGCAGTTCCGGTGTTTCTTCTTATGGTTTTCGTCCGTTATGTTTGATCATTGCCTCGGGAATGTCACATATCGGAATGTGAATGGTATAAACTACTTTTTAGATATTAAATTTACTCAATTCAATTCAAATGCGGTTTAACTATTCGGCATGAAATTGTAAAATTGAAATATGTTAACCGATTAAAGAAACAATAAATTAATCAAAACACATAATGGCCCACATGGCTCTCTATATCATCTCTAACGATGTGGAAAATCACAACTATTAAAAAACATTATCTTGAATTGGTTAAATTAATAAAGGAAAACGGAGAAAAGCAAACCAAATCTATAAAAATAAACACCTACGCTAGACTCAACGACACGTATATACCTAGAGTAATTCATTTACCAACATCTCGAGATCATGCCGCTTTTTGGGTCGCCGTTGGACAGTATTTGTGTTGCGGTCTTGTCTTCTTTGTTTTATGGAAATAAAAGTTCACCGTAGATTAATACACCCGGAACTTCGTGTTGGAGTGTAGGCAGCAGGGCTTCAAAATTCGTCATCTGGCCAAATCGAAACACCATATTCCCAAGCTGGGTTCATTACTTCATTTGTTCATGTGTTCTTCATCAACCATTTGGTCAAAGTTGTCTACATGTTCTGTTTTCCATAATTTTTTTTTGGTTTGGTGTTAACTTGCGCTGCTATGTATATAGATATCCAATTGAGTCAAACTAGTCCACCTCGTTCGGCACGTTTTCATATCATGTTTTGAATAACCATTCCATCACGAATGCACCAATAATAGATTCATGTGTTCAAAAAATAATCGCTAAAGCTTAATGTCAAACAACAACGATTTGCATTTGCAATACATGTTTTCAAAGTTGTTCGTAAGTCAAGTTTACCGTATGTTATGCCAAAAGGCTTGGTCTCAGCAGACACTGATATATACGTCCGTATAAATTCAGCATATTCTAACGAATCAACCACCAAGAACCCTTTTTAGCCACATAGCCTAAGCCAGAATTACTAATAAGAATGAAAATAAAGCATACCAGTGAGAATACAAATTGTAATGAGAAAGGCTTTTTTTAATAGAAAATATGAAAGTATATTCAGAAAGATACCTTACACCTATGTTTTAATGATCACATTGCGGGGCACTGAAATTACCGCATCTTAAGAGTTAATTTTACAAATGGCAAACAGGACACAGTGTAAATTAAACTTCCATATTTTAAGCACACATCAGTGCAAACCACCTATAGCAATTAAATTAAACTTTGTTAGAAACCCACATTACAGATGCAAACTATATATTAATTAATATTAATAATCATATATTTTTTGAAACCTTTTCCTAGCGATTACCTGTGCAGAATTGTAGAAATTCTTGCGTAATATCTCTCCAGCTGATGTGGTACAAATCACCTATTCTGTGATTTAATGGGTCAATGCAAGATGACTCGTTCTCCGAGGATTCTTCTTTCATTCTGAACATTAATGTACCCCAAAACGTTCCCGGTTTTATAAAGATGACAGTTATTCGGTTTTTTACGCCTTACATTTGTCACTTAAGGGAAAGCGGGCACTATAAAGGCATCTAAGCGAAGAGATTTAAATAAAGAGTGTCCCTACCTATGTAAGATACAGAGCGCAAGTGACGTCATTAGCCAGTCCTAAGCCAATTTTGATCACTAAGCCTAAAATCGCAATTACTGAAGACACTTGGTCACACATTAAGATTTGATAATACAGCAATATCCTAACCAAACATAAACAAATCCAAAGTAAACATATACAAATCATAAACAAATATGCAAACTATGCATATACAAATCATAAATATATAAGCATACAAAACGATTTAGCATTAGAGAATAAATACAATAATAGCATATGAAAACGATCATGTCAGCATTAATATGCGATAAGAAAATATTATAAAAGATTTAAATTGACATAATGAGTTGTGAGTTGTTATCGAGAAACAGAAACGAACGTATGTGTATCTTAAAAGTAAAGTTCCTTATAACCGATTAACATTTGTTTCTTCTTATGTCTCAACGCTCGACCGATGACAAAAATCGCAAGTGAGTGTCTATTTTAAACTTAACTTTTTGTCACCCATCAGCTGTTCAAATATTCGCGTACATTCATGCCTGAAATAAAATAATATGCATCATGATATTTGATATGATATTTCAGAAATTCTATCGAAATTTCTATGTTTTCAGAGTAATTAAATCACATTTACTAAATGCTTACTATGCACGATGCAATCATATGCAAAATTATACGAACTTCATTTGCAAATCATTAATAACAGCTTAAATATGTACAATTTTAAATGTTATGTTCGAGGGCATATATCTCCCTTGCAATTGAATATTATCCATCAATATCATCACTGACAATTTCACACGAAAGTTCCCTAACTAATTAAAGCATTTAATTTGTAAAACAAAACCATTTTCAGTAACGAAATGTAAAAAGTGGAACGTGAAAAACATCAAAATTTATATTTCCCATTATTTTCGGCCAACTTCAGCTTTAAAGTTGATAGTGAGTTAACGTTACCGGTAGAAAAGCACTTTCTTTAAAGAGATGATCACACATATAATTCGAAGTCGTTGAAAAAGACCTTACGTTTACGGTCAATAATCGATATCGAAAATAAAAGAATCACAATGTTAAAAGTAAGCATTTTATTCCTTTGCCCAGTTTATTTGAATGTTTAAAATATAATGAAATTAGTTGCTGAATCATGCACTTGAATTAGTCACATTTCTTTATAAACGTGAAAAACACTTATATTTACCATTGCCAATTCGCGCTAATGATATGAAAAGTAAAACGATACCCTCTTTAATGACATTAACAACGGAATTATTGATTTGAACATCTTTGCAAAGCTTAGTGCGGACTTGATATCTGTGAAGGCAGCAACTTCTCCTTGTTCATTTGGCTCCAGCATATTAAGTCTGAAGTTGAGGATCTGTCAAATTCGTATGAAATTGGGGGGAAGGGGGTTTCATTCTCCGGGAAATGCTGTTTCTGTGGAGTTAACATTGCCGTTAACTTGATTCTCCTGTATACATGGAAAGCACAAATTTATTGATGATTTGGTAAATGATTAAATGATATGCATTTCGTAATTTTATTTGTTTGATTACGAAATAATGTTTATGAGTATTTGAATTCTCCATGCGAATCAAACCTAAACATGCACTTGAATCATAGCAAGAAAAAATTGTAATGTTTGTAACCATAGTTCATGTTATGAAACTTTCCCCCTATATCTTGTACTTCTACGCCTCTAAGCGATTATTCACCGTACACTCTTGTGTTTCTAGACATATTGGTGTCACGGTGCACTCAAAATGGCAAGATAAATGCCACTGCGATGCACTTTTTGAGAATTATACCAAAAACACTCGGCGAATGGATGGAGAATATCCGAAATAATACAAATTAAAATTTTAATAGAACAAACAAACAATAAATGGAATAGAACATTCCACTGAAATGGATTAAGACAATTCTCGGGAATTTAGCGTTAAGTTTATATAAAAGAATATAATAGAAATCTATTATCGATCGTGATTAACAAATACCTGAAATTCAAAGAAAATTAATTTGTTGTTGTTGTGAATTCAATTACTGATATTAATTGCTACTGATTGCGAATTGAACACCTGCTGGGAAATTATTTCTTATATCTAATCATTTTTTCAAGGAACGTTGCACTCGGTATTGTAAATTTCGATATCATTAAACTTTTCGTATGAATGTTACGTCTGAAAAGGAGTTATGATAAATGTATGTTCATGTGTACGGCGGTGATATCACAAATAGCCATCTCAAAACGGAGATGTCATGATTATTGTATAGAATCTTGAAAATACTCTTATCAAATCTATTGAAAGACCTTTTAGCACAGAATTTTTTTGACGATTAACAATGTAGATTGTATTGAAAAACGTGATTTGTAAGAGAAAATATTTTAGAGAATGTAGCATTTGAATAATATAGAAATTTATTAACAAGCTCAAAGAAATGACTCACATAAAATTAATGCGGTTTATCAGCTCAGGTTTATCTTTTATCCGGTTTATCTTTTGAAAATATTTCATCAACCATATGCTAAGCATTATCATGATAATATGATGTGGAAAGATAGTGAATCTATTGAATGTATAATAAGAAGTATACAATTTTATTACATATTCGGATTTTTTTCTTCCAGATAATCTTCACAGTTTAGTGGTACGACTTTTGCCTAAAAAATAAATCTTAGATGCTATCCTATTGTAGATAATAAGTCTATCAGCTTCCCCCCAACATTCCCTACTTCGCTTGATGTGTTTAGAAAATTTTTATAGATAGAAACTGTTCATGAGACTTTAAACTCCCTCAGGTATGTAGCTATCTTGTGGTAGTACTTAAGTCTGGCTAACGTTCCGCATTAACCAGTAGCAAAAAGAAAGTCTCTCTGAAAACTTCGTACGATACGCGTCGCAATCCTACGAATAAAGTTTCATTATTTTCGTTTTATTATTGATCGGAAACAATTACGAAACGTTGACCCCGTGTTGCGAAAGAAATATTGCTGAAATTGGTAATAGCTACGCGCAGTGTGATGCCTAAAGCACTTGAAAGAGACGATACTTTAACGACTACGGACGAAACTCCTAGAACTGGGCATGACATTGCCCACGAAACAGATCGGAGAATTCTAAACAGTTATTCGCCACCATCACAATCCACAATGAGGAAGCTCCAAGTGATGTGAAATTCCATATCAATGCGTTAATTGAAATTAGACATTAAGCCAATGACGCTCAATGATATGCTTCCTGAAATTTTCAAGGAAACGTTGGAAAAATATGTCACAAAAAGCAACCGCGTCATGTTCGATCAAAATCAGTGCCACGCTTAATTTCCATTCATCTAATATTAAGTCTCCAATAAATTAAATTTCCTCTTACCACTAATAGTTTGGTGAGAAAGCAAGAAAATGTCGCACACTTTGTTATATTTGAATACCATCGGATAACTAATTTCACCATCGTGAACATCCGTGCTAAGCCGTGGTAACCCGTCAAATAACGGTGTTTGATTTGAGCGAAAACACTTATGACATCACATATATACAAATTATGTATATATGTATGTATGTATGTATGTATGTATGTATGTATGTATGTATGTATGTATGTATGTATGTATGTATGTATGTATGTATGTATGTATGTATGTATGTATGTATGTATGTATGTATGTATGTATGTATGTATGTATGTATGTATGTATGTATGTATGTATGTATGTATGTATGTATGTATGTATGTATGTATGTATGTATGTATGTATGTATGTATGTATGTATGTATGTATGTATGTATGTATGTATGTATGTATGTATGTATGTATGTATGTATGTATGTATGTATGTATGTATGTATGTATGTATGTATGTATGTATGTATGTATGTATGTATGTATGTATGTATGTATGTATGTATGTATGTATGTATGTATGTATGTATGTATGTATGTATGTATGTATGTATGTATGTATGTATGTATGTATGTATGTATGTATGTATGTATGTATGTATGTATGTATGTATGTATGTATGTATGTATGTATGTATGTATGTATGTATGTATGTATGTATGTATGTATGTATGTATGTATGTATGTATGTATGTATGTATGTATGTATGTATGTATGTATGTATGTATGTATGTATGTATGTATGTATGTATGTATGTATGTATGTATGTATGTATGTATGTATGTATGTATGTATGTATGTATGTATGTATGTATGTATGTATGTATGTATGTATGTATGTATGTATGTATGTATGTATGTATGTATGTATGTATGTATGTATGTATGTATGTATGTATGTATGTATGTATGTATGTATGTATGTATGTATGTATGTATGTATGTATGTATGTATGTATGTATGTATGTATGTATGTATGTATGTATGTATGTATGTATGTATGTATGTATGTATGTATGTATGTATGTATGTATGTATGTATGTATGTATGTATGTATGTATGTATGTATGTATGTATGTATGTATGTATGTATGTATGTATGTATGTATGTATGTATGTATGTATGTATGTATGTATGTATGTATGTATGTATGTATGTATGTATGTATGTATGTATGTATGTATGTATGTATGTATGTATGTATGTATGTATGTATGTATGTATGTATGTATGTATGTATGTATGTATGTATGTATGTATGTATGTATGTATGTATGTATGTATGTATGTATGTATGTATGTATGTATGTATGTATGTATGTATGTATGTATGTATGTATGTATGTATGTATGTATGTATGTATGTATGTATGTATGTATGTATGTATGTATGTATGTATGTATGTATGTATGTATGTATGTATGTATGTATGTATGAGTATGTATGTATGTATGTATGTATGTATGTATGTATGTATGTATGTATGTATGTATGTATGTATGTATGTA